>CM050416.1:14389651-14702151 GCA_027564155.1 Gymnocypris eckloni scoliostomus | reverse complement strand
ATTTGAAAATGATGTGCATTGACACACAACACTTGCTTTACAAGATCAGAAAGACAAAACAAAAACCTTTGAAAATCCAACCAAAAGTGGTCAACGGACATGATTTGTGGTGGATATTATGAACCAGGCTTTATATTAATTGGGTATTTCTCTCAAACATAACATTTGAGAAGCAGAATACTTGTGTGTTACAGTAAGTGTTGCACTGTAAAATACACATGGATGCATTGAATAGACACTGTTCTCTATTTACCCAGATCAATAATGGCTCTGAATCGTGTTATTGAGGACCCTCTAATGCATGTCTGGTTGACACACTGTTATTGTGTTCTGGAGTGTGTGAGTGTGTGTGTGTGTATGTATACAGGTATCTAAAAAAATATATATATATATATTGTGAAAACAAATGTTTTGTAACTTCAAAAATGAAACTCATGTCATGTATTCTAGATTCACTACATGTAACGTAAAAAATTTCAAAAGTTTTTATTTTTTTTATTTTTTGATGATTAGATTAGCTCGTGAAAGTCAAAAATTCAGTATCTCAAAATTTGAGAATATAGGAAATATTAGAATATTTCCTTAGATCTATCAAAAAAAAATAAGATTCACTTTTTTAAATGTTACAAAAAAATAATTTTTCGCCACTTATTCTTTTGAATAAAACAATAATATAATTTGGAATGTGTTGTAAGTACATCTTCAAGCCAATTACCATAATTAGTCATCCGTGTATCTAAACGCAAAGAGCAATAAATGAATTGCATTACAGAACTGGTCAAATATATACTCAGTCCAACACGCTGAGCATGTGGGAAAGTAGAAATTATAATCCACTAAAGATTGTCTTCTTCAGAAAATGATATTTCTAATGTTTCTTACATGTTTCCCCTACTCTTCCCAAGCTCAAGTGTTTTGGTTTGATAATGTCAGCTTAATTATACACTAACAGAAATTCTGTTTTTTTTCCAGTTCTATCTGAAAGATGCAAAATAAACATTGATATTACATTACAATACATTTTTGATCATCACAATGATTATTGCAATGGAAGTGGTATTCAAATACAATTACAATAATAACAATAATAGTAATAATAATACATTTATTATTGTCTTAATTGCATCATTATTTTTAAACGTAACATATTTCTGTTTAAAAAGTAAATTAATTTCACAGGGATTTCCATGCAATAATACAAAAGAAAAGCCATCAAAGAAAGGATGTTTTAGTGAGTGTGAATTAAATGAGCACCTCTTTACCTCCTAATCGTCCCATGGCAGATTCAGATCTTCAGTTGCCTAGTCTACAGCATGACAGACACATATTTCATGTTGTATAATGGCACGAGTAGTTCTAACACAGTGCTTATACATCAACGCAGATGATGTATGACTGCACCAAGTGTTTCTCTATAAGGAGATATACTTTATGTGTGGACTACACCACTACAGTGCAGATGTGGCTGTTTTGTTGTAATAGTATGTCGTTTCCAACCATAAGAGCATGACTGTAAACTAAGCAGTAACTGCAGTGCACCGTACAGTATCTAACTTATTAAACTCTTTTTTTATTTAGAGCTATAATCATTCCTTTTACTATATTCAGCAATATTCAAAAACATTCAGATTCTCATATCAGCTTGAAAACATGACATATCCATTACATTTTCAGACGATTTGGGGTTGATGAGACAATCACGAGACCATCTATTGGCAGCTGTAACAATGCTCTTCGGTTACTTACAAGTTGAAAGAGTTGTTCAACTGACAATAACGTACGACATAAATTAAAAGTGTGATTTGCACTCGGCCTATAATCATGAATTGAAAAAGTATGATTTATTAGCTTCCTTTCTCAGAGACCTGTCTTCCCAGAAGCTTTCTAACATTCCTTTGATCCAAAATTCCCAAATCAAATAACACAGAGACAATTTCCTGCCATCTAGGAATGAACAATCTGCAAAAAACTCGCACAACCCCAAGGCTGAACGTGCACATGCTCTATATTAATCAAAATAGTACTAGTCATAATTGCACTACATTTCCATAAATAAAGAAATAAAAGCAAACTCAACATCAAAGTGATACACCCACGGAAGTAATCACTTGGAAATTAAATTGTAATCTCTTAAGGGGTGGTAATTTTCAGTCAGTTATCATTTCATTGCTTTTTTCTATTAAATTTGTAAATCACCTATGGCTACACTTATTCTAATATTTTAGTAGTGACAAGTGTCTATGCTTGTGAAACTCTTGCATAATCAAGAAGTACACACAACAGGAATGAAATGACTACTGAACTAATGTCAGACAGCTGGACTGACAGGATTCATTCGTGGACATGCAGTAGTTTGAAAATGAATGACAAATTCAGCAGTGGAAATGTCACATCGACATCAGCACATCACACAAAGCACATCTGGGTCTGATGTCTTTTGCATTCGTGACATCACAGCTCATGGGAATGCTCAAAGGTACATTTAGAAACTCACTAGCTGTCATGTGACATCTGTTCTGGAGCAAATAGACTGTGCTAATGTGTATTTTCTAGACTGAGCAGTGTGGAACAGTGACACCATGTTGAACTTATATAATAAGTTTATTATTATAAAAAATAATAATACAATCTTCAGATTAAATATTTTAAGGCTAATGCATTTTAATATTACTTAAACTTGTGAATCTCACAAAACAACACAGCTTGTATTTGAACTTAAAAAGTATCCCTATTTTTGACAATTAAGTCATATGTTCCTAAAAAAAACACAAGAAAACAGGCATCATTTTTTATTTTGATTTTGAGGTGAAATATTGCCAGCGTACCTTTGTCAGCATGTCTGACCAAAGTGTGGCAATCACTAGCAATAATACTGAATTCTAAAGCACAACCTTAATCTCAATTTAACATATTTTTGAGAAGAATAAATATTCCTTTCATCCTTAAATACAAGCTGCACATAAAATGAGATCAGTTCAGAACTATGTGCTTGAGATGATAACCGCATCTATTAGTCAGTAAAGACATGTGATACTTGCAGTATATCTAATAAACGAACAGTAAAATTAAAACTCAATTTACTTGAAGACCTTGACATGACTAGTAAAACATGTGTAAGCTCAAGGAGCAACTGCTTCCATTATGAAAGAAAACCTATCAAGTGTAAATGTGAGATGTAAATATGATTAACGAAGTATAACACACACTCAGTTAAAAAAACTGGGGTCAATAATAGTAATAATAATATCTTTATTTGGCAAGGACACATTAAATTGATCAAAAGGGAGTAATGGCATTTGTAATGTTACAAAAGATTTCTATTTTGAAATAAATTATTTAGAGCTTTCTATTCATGAATGACAAAATATATGAAGCAGCACAACTGTTTTCAACATAGATAATAATAACTAATGATTCTTGAGCAAATCAGCATATTATAATAAAATAATACAAAAAAGCAGTAGTAAAATGACAGACGTCTGTAGCAGTGAATTCTCTGAATGCATACTTCTCAGTATTTCAGTTGGACATTTCAGAAAGGCATATGATTTTGATTATTGCCATAGATCCTCAACTGTACCACTATAAAGACATATTTACACAATGATATATGGTTTTTAGACATCATACAGGTCACTAGGAGCAACAACATGACAATATCTATCACTTAATCACATGGGTAACCATGAAAAGGTGGATGAGGATTCATCAGGCCATATGTTCAGCCTTTAGTTCCCATGGGATTTAGTCTTCTGTCTAAAACCAAGCTCGAGTCTCTGATGTCTGAAGCAATAATGCAAATATAACGAGACAAAAGCGATAAAGAAAGTAGAAAGATTCAATGCTGAGGAGGTCAGCATGACCTCATTGTCTCTGAAGCAGCATCTGAGACTGATCCATCTAACTTCACCCACTGCGCTTTATCACATCTGAGAAATTCAGGCCTCGGAGAGTATAAAGACATACACAAGCAGTAGAGTAACACTTCTACAGTCAGATCCATCAGATATAAGTAATAAGAGAATAATTCAGAAAGAAGAAAACAACATAGAGATATATGAATGATCTCTGGAGAGCAGATGCACCAAAGCCTCAGTCTGAAAGATAACACATACTGATGGCTTTTACAAACCATTTCTCAACATAACATAACTCTTGTGCTTAAGATATTCTGCCAGAGATCATATTCTGTTTCTCCTCTTCTCTGGTTACACTAAAATGCTAAACAAAAACTAATAATTTAAAGAAAATATAAATACACCAGGTGCATCTCAATAAATTAGAATGTTGTGGAAAAGTCATTTGTTTCAGTAATTCAACTCAAATTGTGAAACTCGTGTATTAAATTAATCCACTGCACACAGACTGAATGTCACGGTCACCAGTTCAACTCCACTGCATTTCCCAGCATCCCTCTGGCCACTCACCTGCACTCCGTCATAATCACTCACACCTGACCTCCATCAGGGCATCCTCCTCACCTGTTAGCACCAATCAAGCTCTCTAGAAGACTGCACTCATTCCAAACACTCATTGTCTGGTCTCGGATTTACAAGCTCTTCATCTGTCTCATCACACACCTGCTGGATCCCTGTTGCTCTGTGGATGTTTTCCTCCAGTGGACTCTACTAAGGGGAGAGATAAGGAATACTAATTCCTCAGTTTATTGAGCTTCATTGATTTCTTAGTTATTGCACTTACCTGTTGAGGTTGACTTCAGTTTGTTTAAATAAATAAACTCTTTTTTTTTACTCATCCTCGTATGCCTCTCCATCCAGTGTGTGACACTGAATTAGTTTAAGTCTTTGGTTCTTTTAATTGTGATGATTTTGGCTCACATTTAACAAAAACCCACCAATCTCAACAAATTAGAATATGGTGACATGCCAATCAGCTAATCAACTCAAAACACCTGCAAAGGTTTCCTGAGCCTTCAAAATGGTCTCTCAGTTTGGTTCACTAGGATACACAATCATGGGGAAGACTGCTGATCTGACAGTTGTCCAGAAGACAATCATTGACACCCTTCACAAGGAGGGTAAGACACAAACATTCATTGCCAAAGAAACTGTTCACAGAGTGCTGTATCCAAGCATGTTAACAGAAAGTTGAGTGGAAGGAAAAAGTGTGGAAGAAAAAGATGCACAACCAACCGAGAGAACCGCAGCCTTATGAGGATTGTCAAGCAAAATCGATTCAAGAATTTGGGTGAACTTCACAAGGAATGGACTGAGGCTGGGGTCAAGGCATCAAGAGCACCACACACAGACGTGTCGAGGAATTTGGCTACAGTTGTCATCAGAGGCGTCTTACCTGGGCTAAGAAGAAGAACTGGACTGTTGCCCAGCGGTCCAAAGTCCTCTTTTCAGATGAGAGCAAGTTTTGTATTTAATTTGGAAACCAAGAGTCTGGAGGAAGGGTGGAGAAGCTCATAGCAAAAGTTGCTTGAAGTCCAGTGTTAAGTTTCCACAGTCTGTGATGATTTGGTGTGCAATGTCATCTGCTGGTGTTGGTCCATTGTGTTTTTTGAAAACCAATGTCACTGCACCCGTTTACCAATACATTTTGGAGCACTTCAAGCTTCCTTCTGCTGACCAGCTTTTTAAAGATGCTGATTTCATTTTCCAGCAGGATTTGGCATCTGCCCACACTGCCAAAAGCACCAAAAGTTGGTTAAACGAGCATGGTGTTGTGTGCTTGACTGGCAAGTATTGTCAAGAGGAAAATTAGAAACAGGAGACCAAAAAATGCAGATGAGCTGAAGGCCACTGTCAAAGAAACCTGGGCTTCATTCCACCTCAGCAGTGCCACAAACTGATCACCTCCATGCCACGCCGAATTGAGGCAGTAATTAAAGCAAAAGAAGCCCTTACCAAGTATTGAGTACATATACAGTAAATGAACATACTTTCCAGAAGGCCACAATTCACTAAAAAAAAAAATATTGGTCTTGTGAAGTATTCTAATTTGTTGAGATAGTGAATTGGTGGGTTTTTGTTAAATGTGAGCCAAATTATCATAATTAAAAGAACAAAAGACTTAAACTACTTCAGTCTGTGTGCAATTGATTTATTTAATGCACGAGTTTCACAATTTGAGTTGAATTACTGAAATAAATGAACTTTTCCACAACATTCTAATTTATTGAGATGTACCTGTAGATTATTAAATTAATTAATGGGACACAATGTGGAAAGAACAGAATATAACCATGTCCTACTAATATAGTAGCATGAAACATGAAAACGTTCAAAAGTTTTCTATTCACTATTAATTAATTATGGTAGAACTACTGCAAAAAAAGGTACAGTTGGCTTCCATGGTACATGTTTCTAAGGACGATACCATTTATTAATACTGTAACTCAAAATGTCTTTAAGAAGAAAGGCTGGAATCTAGCCCTTTGGTGTTATTTGAGAGTGTTTGTGATTTAAATGTGTATAGTTTGTTTTAATGAGCATGTGAGGGGCTGTTGGATTTCATAATGTGTGGAATTTCTGCTTACTTGCTAGTAGTGTGGGCCGTCATCGGCGTTAACGTGTAACTCTTATCGGGCGATAAAAAAAATATCGCCGTTAATCTATTCTCAAAGTTGGGTTGGGAGCTGGGTCTATACTACGCAAGCTATGATGACTTTCACCCTGATATTTTAGCGGATGTATACCTAGCGAATTGCACTGTAGCGAGAACGAGTCTTCGAACTAGAGGCTCGCAGTCCGTGATGGACAGATTGTTAACGGCTGGTCTATGTGGTAATACAATCGGGCAGGACATCCAAACGCTCATCTATCATTCATCAACCTCAAATATGGCTTTTCATCTGAAAGATGTATGTAGTAGCAACTTTACATGGCCGCTCAATATGATGTTAACCTAGAGAAATGTGCGCTATTGAAGTGTTTGTGTGGAAGCGCGTTTGCTGCAGGACAGGCTCCGGTGCGTTCACTTGCTCTTAAAATCTCCGTCATTTTTGGTCATACAGATAAAAGTAGCCTAATACATCTTTCGAATCTGTAAAGACTCTACGTTTATTTGTGTACACTCAGAATAACAACGAAACGTTGCGCTTTTAAGCAAACAGGATGCGCTTTAGGTCTCATGTGAACTTGAGCGAGAAACTTCGAAACTCCGTCTTTGAAAAATATATCTATAGAGAGTGAAATGTCTAAAAAATAAAAATAGAAGCCGTGTGTGTTAGCATGGATGATTTACATGAAATTTAATCTGTGCAACACTGTGCATAAGATGGCTTTCAGTTCAATATAATAACAATAAACGACATTTTGGGTTTTTATTCAGCTAATAAGGTGGGCACGCTGTGATCTGTACTATATTTTTACTGTAATTGACAGTTATCGGCAAAAAAAAAAAAAAACACGGGAGTGGGAGGGAATGGGAGTCATTCTTCCGGGAGTGGAACGGGATTTTCCTCCAGTTTTTTCGTGGGATTGGGACGGGAAGAGATTAAAGTTTGTGATGCATTTTGGAAACAGGAGATGAGCCCCTGGTCTAATGTGCCACCTGGCTTGAGAAACCCGTTCTCAAAGACTTACTTTTAGTCATTATTTGGGTAGCAAACATATTCTGAATGCCTTCGGCAGAATTCAAATGAGCCATTTTAATCTAGACTAATCTAGATTAATTCCAAGATTAATCTAGATTAAAAAAAATAATCTATGCCCACCACTACTTGCTAGACATATGCATGGCTAATAACTGGAGTCAAGAAATAGCTGAATACAGCAGGAACCTTGGACACTTCGATAGGAAAAAGATAAAAAAGTATTGAGTGAAGATCAAGGCGGTGTCTGAAAATGGGGCAACTTTCAAAGGTTTTGATGAAAGGCAGGTGATGCCATTCACCTTTGATATCCAGGCTGTACTCTGCCGTCCTACCAGTGTTTTTGGACAGCTAATTGACAGATAAGGGTGTTTTGCCTGACCACACGCCCAGACACATTCAGGTTTGTGTGCTACAGTCAAGATCCCATGTATTTCAAATAATTCATATGATGTGATTGTCCTTTTTTTCTGTTGTGGTTGGATGTTACAAACAAGAACAAAATCATTAGTGAGACACAAAAATGCCTTTCGCATATCTTACACAGAAAAACAATCAAATGTGTGTGCAAAATGAGGATAATTATCCAGCTAGAAATGTGAGATTCCATTTAATTGAAAGGAATCAACAATTTATTACTACAGATTGTGATCCACAAAGCCAAATTATCTTAGCTCGCTCTGAGCCAAATTATATTCCAGGAAAAACAAAACATGACCAAGCTTTACTTCTACTACAAAATCATAAATAATTAAATATAAATGAATGATAACATGAATAAAATGAATACACAATATAATATTAATTTTATTTACCATCAAATGTCAAAAACATAAATTGTATTTTCTTATTTGTCTTACGCCGGCTTCACACTGCAAGCGTAAGCAGGGCGTAAGCAGCGCGTATATTTTTCGGCGCCCATGTTAACGGATGAGAGCGTTCACACAGCACGCAGGGGTGCGCGCCGTAGCAGGAGCAGAGCAGGAGCGGCAGTGCCGCGATCGTTTCGGCGCCGAGTCTATTTTTGCTGCGCTGCTTACGCTCAATTAAAGTGACAGGACATTATTTATGATCGACACTCAAAATAAAAACATATTTAAAGATTGTAAATGGGATGTAATGTATTTTAAACAGTTACCATGAAGTTCAACAATTTCGTAGCAAGTTGTAATATATATTGTGTAGTTTATAGGCCTATATGTTGGCATAGAAGCAGATGTCATGCTGACAACAGGCATTATCAACAAACGCACGTGACAGCGCCCGGTGTAGCCAGACGGGGGTCTTCAGAGTACACTTGGAAGATGACATAATGGACGACACTCGTCTCATCGTAGAAGTGGAAAAACAAAAAGTTATTTATGACCCAAAAAATTAAATGTATAAGGACTTACAAGCCAAAGAAAAGGCATGGGATGCAGTGGATTGATCATTTGATAATACACGAAGTGACAAACGAATAAATACATATTCAAATACGTCACATAAATATTACACATGTAGCTAAAAATAAGTCTATGATGTGGGTGACTTGTTTGAAAGTGTGTTTTCGTGTGTTTGCTAATATCCCTATTAAAACGTTTACACATAGTGTTAATAAAGACATTTACGATGCATGTTGAAGATGTTAGCATGGAGATTGTTTGTAAATCTGCTATTTATGAGTATGTTTATCAGATATTGCTTCATTATTAAATAAGCGTTCGTCAGCAGGCATTATGAAGAGGTTTGCTAATAAATGTTAAATGTTGAATAAAGATGCAAAATATGTCAACATAGTAGATGTAATCTTTTGACCAAAACTTCAAAGGCATGTCATTCTCCTATAATTAATGTGTTTTTTTACAAAGGACTAGTCATTTTGCGTTGGCAGATGGTACGTCATTTTTTATGTTTTTTTTTTTAAAGACAAAAACTACAATCTGTCCAATCAGTACAACTTTTTACAATCTGTAAATAACAATCAATACAAACAAACATAAAGAACAGCAGCTTACAGTATATATGTGCAAAAAGAAACTTCTGGTTACAAGTACAAACCTTTAAAATATTGACCATATTCAATATAAACACTATGTATAAAATAACTATAACATTTCTGCTATGGTCAGTTATTGTTTTTTGCTGTTCCGTTGCCTGGGGGCACCCAAAATCTACGTCGTATCTTTCTTCGTAATCTCCGTGACCGTACAAATACAGCGCAATTGCCTTTCTTCTATCTACAATAGCCTACGTACTGCACATAAACACAGATGCACATGTACAGTGTAAATAAAACAAATACAGTAATATAAACTATTCTAATAATAAATCAAGACCAATTGTATTTAAAATTAGATTCGAATTTGCCCTTTCTGTACAGAAGACGCTGTTCAGCCTGCAAACGCTACAGGTGTGAAAGGGGCAATGGCGCGCTGCTCCTGCTCTGCATACGCACCGCTTCTGCGCTGCTTACGCCCTGCTTACGCTTGCAGTGTGAAGTCTTAGCGTGTGTACACATACAGTGCCTTGCAAAAGTATTCGTACCCCTTCATTGATTTCACGGTTAATGTTCTTGCCTTATGTTAACGGAAAACGAATTACGGAAATGATGAAGTAATGACGAAGCTTTCGGCATCTGACGGCGCATATTCTCTCAGAGACGGCAAGAGACGAATCTACTTCAACATATGCTGATAACAGTATATAGCTAACTGTTTCATTTATTCCTTTAATATTTATCTTGTGACCCATACATAGTGGAAAAAAAGAAAATAATTGTGTCATAAACAGTTTTTTTAAGTTTTTTTTAATTATTGATTTTAACTGATGACTGCTGAGTTAATATTTGTATTATAGGCCTGGGATTCATTGTATATAGACCTGTTTTAAATTTTTAGTTTTTACATTTTAGTTGAAGAGCAAATAGCCTAATATTTTGTTATCCTTGCAGCATGTCAGTAATGCGGTAATATTGCGGAGCAAATTATTTGTAATTTTAATTTAATAATAAAAGCAACTTCATAAAATAGGCCTAATAAAAATAAGAATGTTACCGGCCTACATCCATTGCAAATTCTAAATCTTAATATTGCCAAAAATTGTTGTTTTTGACAATATCTCTGGCTCATCAATACAAGATCATCGTCTTTTGACGTAACCGAGCATGGGGAGGTTATCACGGGGCAGATAGCACGTTGCCTGTTACGTCGTTTGGGCTGCCTTGTTGAGAGCAGTGGCACTGAGAACATTATATGTCACACACTCAAGTTCTTTCATTTTCCAAATATGATAGGATTAGTCTAACGAATCGTTCGGTTTGTAATGCGTACCGAACCGAAAGCCTCGTACCGAACGGTTTAATACGAATACGTGCTTCGTTACACCCCTAACACATACATACACACAATGATAATAATAAAAGGTATAATGTTTTTCACATTTCAATAAGAGCTTTTAACATGACTTAACTGATAGTCCCATTTGGGCAAACGCATCTACTAAATGAATACATGTAAGTGAAAGAATGATGCACATTTCACTGCTGGTTATATTCTGTATAATTGTGTATGTGGCAAATACAAATCTTGAAATGTTTTATTATTTAGCATTGCTATGTGGAAATATTTGGCAGCAATACAATTTCTTTCTAATTTTAAAAGGGACATTCACTAAAATAAATAAATACACAAACAACTGCATTAATGTTTCCAGATAATGTTTTCATTTAATACCATTTCAGCTACTAGCATTGTGCTTCAGTACTGCTAATAACACACTGGAATCGTTTTCTTAACCACTGCTGTATTTGCATTTATCACGCTATTAATGTAAATCAGCATGTCAGAGGTATATCACTTGTATTATACCTCTCAAAGAGCCTCTCATCACTACTGAGAAGTCTTCTCTGCATTTCTTGGAATCATCTGTTTTGCACATCAGGTGATTTTGCCAGAAATACATAGTAAAATCATGCTTTATCTAAGTATATTACAAATAGTCTTCCTTTAAAAACGAATGATTCGATACAAAGCTTTAGTTAAAGCATATTAATTATGATAATTCAATTAACCCTGTCATTATTCAAATAATGGTTTCCCTAAATGTACTTTTTTTTTTAGAAATGTACGCAGCTATTTCCATTCATCTGTCTGCCATTCACAATATAAGTATCATAAAAGTAGACCATATGTCTTCTAACTTCATATGATAGCTTTGTGTGAGAAACAGGCTGATAGTTAAGTTCGAAAAAGAGCTGCATGAAGTTTTTTTGTGTGTTTGACGGGAAAAAAAATAAATAAAAAGAGCATGAGGGTTTGAAACCACACAAGTATGAAAAATAATGACAGTTGTCTTTTATAAGTGAACTATTCCTAAAACAAGTGGTGAAATTCCACATAATAATATAAAACTCTGAAGAGATCAATACAAATGCAAATATAACTGCATAATGCATAATACAGATACGTTTGGAAACAGCTTCCAACTCAAATAAGTCTCCTATGGGGACTGAAGAAGTAGTCATGCATTGCTTGTTCTTCATTCAGAAAGGCCCCTTGGCACCCTTCCCAATTCAGAACATTAAAAATCTCTCTATCTCTCTCTCTCTTCTCATTGCAGTGCCCTGGATTCAATATTTAAAGCACTTCAACAAAAATAGGCCCTCCATCATTGCTAAGGTAGGCGAAAGTTCAGACAACTGCCTGGTGTTTGGCCTGATAAATGAACACCCTTGGCATTTACTCGGGGACGGGAACTCAAATGAGAATAATCCATGTTCTGGAGGGAGAATGTCCTCGGTGTTCAAGGCTGATTCCACACGATGGGAACGTGGAAGTGACCTACCAATTTATTTATGCAAGATTAGGGGATATTGAAATGATGCAAAGGGTAGATGCAAACACAAGATAAACCAAAGGCTAGTCCAAAATGCACAGTGAAGGGCTTGTGTCTAAAACACTTGCCTGGAAGCTTCTTGTAATCCTGAAGAACTTGATCAGATGGTTCAGGTGTGTTTATTTAGCATTCAAAGCTAAACTCTGCAGGATAGTGGTCCTCAAGGAGCAGGATTAAACAGAGCTGCCCTAATTAGTTTGCATTTGCACCTTCATAATCTGATGTATTTCAGAGCAAAAGAGGATTTGATTGATAGAATTGATTTTATCCACTGGGAACTGATTGGATGCCAAAATGTAGCTGATATACAATACATTGGTGAATTTTTATTAGCCGAAAAGGAAAAACACTGCAGAGTTGAAGTGAAGCAAGTTATTAGATCTAATAAAGGATTTGGATGACCTTTGTGGAAAATACATAGATGAATAATGCACAGAAACTTGCCTGTTTGCATTTTATGTTGACTAAGGCTTGAACTGTAACTGTTAGTTGGTCATAGATGGTGTCGCACATAGTTAACAGTTTTAAATAAACGTACAAATTATGCAGAAAAAGCTTCAACTGTGTTTTTAAATGTAACAACAAAAGTTACATTACAATCAGTCAGAAAGCATAAATGCACATGGCACCAGAAAGACGCTTTCAAATAGACGTCATGAGCAACTTTTTATTTTAGGCTCAGCATCAGCTGGCACTTTGACAAGATGTAGCCTACATTCAAACGTTTGCGGTCGGTAAGATTGTTTAATGTGTTAAAGTCTCTTCTGCTCACCAAGGCTGCATTCATTTAATCAAACATACAGTATGAGGGTGACTTCAAATGGCAGATTTTAGTGAGCTTGTACATTTAAGATCACCATTAAAGCAGTGCAAAAATATAATTTTAGAATTTTCAGATTTAAGTGCATCAGCAAACCGTGGATGAGTCCATATTACAGTTAAAAAATAAATAATACGAAACCCTATTCATTTTTTGTGGAAATTGAAAGACTACTTGCATCTCTTTATAGTAAGATCTCCACCTAAACAGCATTTTCAAAGCACACCACAGCCCTGGCAAATTGAACGTATACGAGGCATACAGCAAGTGTTTAACCATATGACCTTTATCAAAAGTAATTTCCAACAAAAGACTTTATCATAGACCTCAAGGAGCTCCATGCATAATACAGCGTCAGCTAATGGGGTTCATGAGTTATTTCTCTACAGTATTTTCCTATCATGAACTCCATCCCATCAAAGTGAAGCATAAAAAATGGGTGCCGGACCAGCCCGATCCCAAGCGTTCCATAAGCTAGTGTTTGTCACGTCACACATTTTACATTCCAAATGATGGACTGCACCTCGTCATCCATGTGAATAATTGGCCGCGCAACAGAACCGCAGAAAAGGTTAATTAAAATGGCATTATGGCCCATAGGGATCTATTAAAAATGCTATGATGGTTCGGCTGGGTTTTATTTAAGGCTTTCAGCTTGATGATTGGATAGAGACCAATACAGCCACGCATCTCTACACCGTGAGGTTTTGTGCGAAAATAAGGTCATATTGTAGTTTGCATGGCAGTTATTGGTGATCAAACTGAGCAAATCCAATATTAACGTAATCTTTACCCTATTGGCCTTTACAATCAGTCATTCAATGAATAGGACACGTCCTGGCCTCTCATAGATCTGAAGTCCATTGTAATTTATCACATAATCATGTTTCAACCACTGAACCATTCTGGAGAACTGGAAGCCTTTGATAACAGTGATTGCCCCCAGTACGAAATGAAATTAATTAAAACAGCCTTGATAGGAGGCTCGTTATTAGGTATGACTTGTTTTCATTTCTTTGCTTCCTTTGTAGCACAGTAGACGGCACTTCTATTCAATGAGAAGACAATCGGGTGTACTGTATATACTGTCTGCTTGTGGGAAAGTTCATTTTACACTTTGTGCCTACAAGATATGTTATGCAAATATGTTTCTGATCATGTTCGAATAGATTAAACTCTATTTGTTATAACTTTAATTAATTCTGACTTTGTGACAGCAACACCCAAGTGTCCAAGTGTTTTTTGTTAATTTTTTTAAACACAGGGCGCACTCTAATATTCTAATTAATTATTATTATTATTATTATTATTTTTAGTTCGAAGTTGCCAGATTTAATGTATTCAATATTTGTGACTGGAAATAGGAATACAACATATACTGCTTCTTGAAATACTCAGTAATACTTTCCAGTATAGGAAGGGTTGGTATTTTATATTTTTTTTACCTGAATTAATGCACTGGGTATCATGAACTAACAACAAAACATTTTAAGTATTTATTAATATTGGTTAATTCTAATTTTTAACATTTCAAGTTCATGCATTACAAACAAATATGAGCTATATTTAAAGTTAAATTTAATCTAGAATAACATTCTTCAAGATGATGGTACCTAATGCATTAACTATCTTGAACAAAGCTTATTGTAAAGGCTTACCAGTTACTCAGTGTTTGATGTTAAAAAGTTCATTGAAATTCTGCATCCTGATTGCTACCGGAAATTATTTTCAGAAATTGAATCTGAATATAAAAATCCTGAAAAAATTATACAAAGTATTTTTGCCATAACATGAATTGCAAAATTTTGCAATCTAATGTCTGATACAGTGCCCCATCTGGCTGAGAATACAAGTTCACTGCATTATAAATTGCATTCTGATGTATTTCAGAACCAACGATGTGTGAAATGAAGCTTGTTTAGTGACAGTAGAAGCGTATGCATTCACTTACTTTGGGCTTTATATGCAGGTCGAAAACAAATTATTCTAATCCAAGATAAACCAATGAGACACTTAGCTAGGACAAATATGAACTATTGGTGCACTGCATAATTTCGTAAGGAAGAAATCCATTTACTTGACTAAGCTTTTTTGTCTTTGCTGCAATGACATATACTTCGTAACATTGAGAGCAATGTATGATTATTATAAATATGTTCATGGGTTGTTTGTAATTTCTGCCAAGAGCCATGTATTTAATCATCAAACAGTGTGAGGCAGCAATGAGCAGAGCCGTTTATCAGCATCAGGCAACATATAGTCTTTCTGAACAACACACTCATCACAAACCTCATTCATGATAGACACCGAATATTTCCTTCTAGCACTCTATACGTATTACATTTCCATTTCCGTAATCCCCTAAGGGAAACTCATTATAATGTTTTATTCATTGATGTACCACCCTTAAGCATTTAATAAAAATCACACACTTTCCCAGTAAACACCACTGGAAGTGCGGTTTCGCCTCTTATTCTCCAACGATCCTTGAACATTTACATTTACGTTCTCAGCAGATATTTCCTTAACAAAGAAATGTACAATATGGCACAAGCGTCAGGTTATTGGCAATAAACTAAGAGATTAAAACGCACAATTCATGCCAAGTTTAAGTATGTCTGCCTAGCAAACATCACTAATAGGCCTACAACAGATGCAAATCCATTCAAATCACATCACCACTAAACCAACATGCAGCAGTTTTGCACAAGTACCTATTCAAATACTACAAATGTGTCTAAAGAAAAGCTGTCGATAAGAACAGGACATATGCAGTGCATGTATGGAGCGGATTACATATGTTGTGTCTAGGTTGAATTTCAGCGTATAAGTCTGAGCAAATAACCAACACCACTCTATGAACACTATCATGTTTCAGCCTAAATTGATTGATATATAGATACTGTATATCATCCATGTCTCGCCAGATTACCTGAAATGGTTATATAATTTCATGTGCTTGCTTGAACACTGTATGTGTTCACTGAGCTGATGCAATATCAGTATAGAGCTTAAAATACTGTTTATGTAGCACATAGCTAAATCTGTGAACGTTAAGGGCCATATAATCTCTTCAATAGGGTTAGTATTGTATACCGTGGTGTCAGTCATTCAGCCGAGAACTGCTAGTGAATGAAAAGCTCCAGAAAACGTGGGTTGTGAAAAGTACCCTTGACCATAGGACAATAACGTTGAAGAACAAAACGATAGCTGATGCACCATTCTTAAGATGCTCAGATTGCACATTGGTGGAACGTTCTGGAGGACATCCAGTTCGTTGAGGAAATTCTATAATGGAACACATACGTTCCTGCAAGTACTCCATAGCAGTTCCTAACATATAGGACAAAGGGAAGGTTTAGAGGTGGTAGAAATATCTACTGAACTCCACTGAAAATGTTTGTCTGAGGCACCTTCAAAAGGCACCTAGTAGTTCTCCAGATGGCTTAATCTGAGGAAACATAACTTGTGGCTCAGGTTTGTTTAAAATGTAGAAGCTATAACATGTTGAATGGGCAAGAAGCATAGTCAGTGGAGAAGCTTGCCTTTTAGGTTTCAAGGTACAAGAGAGAAGAAATAGCACCAATCAGATAAAGAGGAAATCAATGGAAACAAACCGAAAAAGCAAGCTTTGTTGCTGAACAGGCATACACAGGGTTATGTAAATAAATTGCAATTTAATTACAGCACTAAGATGTGTAACAAATTGTTTCAATTAACTAATTAATGCCAGTATTACTGTAACTCAAATTTCATTTCATCAGAGATTTTGGTTGTCATTAACAAGGGCATATATCATATTATCAGGTGATGATAATTTCAAAAGTGCCTACTACTATTGCCAAACTATCACTAAGCAATAAACCTTACTGATATATTGATCTGTTTGCATAAATAGACACTAGACTTTGTCAACTTAGTTGTCCATGGTTGCATATTACTCACAGCTGTTCCTATTTGCAGACTCTTTTTCATTTGGCATCCATCCTATGGTCAGTCTTTCCTGGTGAAACAAAGTCATTTCTTATATACAAAAGTACGGCAGCGTTACCAGCACAGGTGTTGTACCTCAAACCTGTCAAATGAGATCAAAAGCATTTGAATAAATTCTAGCCTAATGGGAATTGCATCTGTGATTATTCAAGACTGACCTGTAGAGAATAGCTTTCTTAATCCACCGCAGGTGTTCTCACAATGGTCCCAGACACCATAGTCTCATCAGTAGGATCTCAGAGAATAGCTCTGGTCTCATCTGTTAGAGGTACGAGAGACAGTTATACAGGCGGGGTGACTGCATTCAGTCCAAATAGAGCAACAGGTAGATTCAGTGCAGAGTCTGAACTTTATAATTAACTAAAGACCATTCTAATTCTGCAAGGATATGATGCCCTGACCTTAAAGGAGGCTTCACATGGGATCAGTCTGATGCTAGAAAGGCACACTGACCTTCAAACAGAATTGTGTGGAAGACAGATATTTTAGTTAATAACAGATAATGACAGTTCATGAACACACATGCTCTTTCAAAACGCTCAATATGCTGTGTCTGTCTCTTCAATATGCCCTGCGTTCAGGTTCAAGGTAAATTCATTAACATTATATGTATAGTATGTTTATTATGTTAAGTATTTAAAGCCAACAATAATCTACATATCAAAAATATTAATAGGCTCTAATTATATTTTATAGGATTTAATGTGTATTTATAAAAAAAACTAAAATAAACTACTTTACATTCACACTATAAGTCACAGCTATTATTTAGTTTATTATTTATTTATTAAAACCAACCATGAACTACATATACACTATCAATAAACCACTGATACCATTTTCTTAACATTATGTACATTTATTCTAAAGAACAAAAAATATTCAAATGTATACAGTATACATCTTTATTGCTTATAATACAAATAATAACAATAATACAGAAAGGCAACAACCATCATATTTTGTATATTTCTATGTCTTACTACTAAATAGGTTTTTGTGTAGCATAACTTGTTTTGCTTGGTATTAAACAAAAATGCTTTCATTAAAAAAAAAAAAAACTATTTTAATTGTGTCTATTTAAAAATAGACAATTGCAAGTCAAATATATAATACTTGAGGGAAAAAAGACCCTAAACACTAAAACAAACACTGCATTTGACTTTTCTAAAAACGTGAGTGGTGCTTGCCGCTACACCACGTCTACATTCTCCGTGATATTCTGCTCTCTAGATATGGCCCATGTCCTTCCTTCAATACAAGTCTATGGCATTTGGTCGACCGTGTTGTCTACTAGATGAACATTGTGAGTCTGATCCTGTTTGCAACACATCCCACTCTGTATTTTCACATTTCTCCATGTTTCCTTGATGCTCTTCCTTGTTAGAATGAAAAACAATCATACTTACTGGACTGGATCTATATGTATGCAGTGTAAACAATATAGCAGAATCTCACCCAACTGACACATTTCTTGGTGTTTCGAATACATAATATCACTCCCACCGCCATACAAACACTGTATTTCAAATAGCAACCGTGTGTCAGTAGACTGTTCTCTATTTATACCATTGAGATATGCTAGGCCTTTTGATGCAATTAATGATGACAAGTCCTTGTGGATTGCTCCTACTGCTAATTAATTCTGAAGGACAACAAGCACATGTTGAGTGCACCATATTTACAGCCTGCGTAATTGTCACTTTTAGGTCTAATGTAGTTATAACTTTATGTAGGAAACAGGAACAAAAGTGGGCTACCTCCTAAACTGTCCCCATGGCAACAAGAGCAAAAGTACCCTTGATTCACAGCAGACATAGCAGAAAATATCTATTGAACCCAACCAGCCCACAAACCGGCCCTGTTTGCCAGTGCATACAGGAATAAATCGCCTTTTTCATTTCTGTCAACAAGCCCATAACTGGATGGTGCAAGTGGAACCTCCCACAAACCATCCTGTCACAGGAAGTGCAGTCTGGCTATCTTCGCATTGGCATGACAACTACAGACTCACGAATGGACTAAAACGCTTGAACAGGTTGCTGCACTAGCAGAACATTCACATATAGAGTGTTTTGTGGAGTCAGGGTGGTGACCTGACATTTTAAGAGGCGCTTTGAAATGTTAAACTATTTGATAGAACTAGGTTGAAAGGCAGTGATTTGGGTTGTTTCAGTGCAACTGAATGCGAGGTGTGAAGAGCACTTGTGAATGCAATAATGTTAACGAAAGCGGTTTGATGAATGAAAAAAAAAACGCTTCTGAGCAAAACGTCTGGCATTTATTTGTGTCTGATAGACTTGGAATCTTGTTTAACACATATTAAACAAACATAATAAGTAAAAAAAAAAAAAATAAAAAAAAAAATAAACAAGTTTAACTCTAATTTTGGGTGAACTCCTGATATACATGTTTTTTTAACATTAAACATGTAACCTTAAAAAAAGCCCAGTATAAGAAAATATACCCAGTGTTGGTGTTAATTTTATGAATATTTGGGGCAGAAGGACACAAGAGAGCTTCCACAGAAATGGTGTTTTTTGACAATGGAACTGATACAGGCTACATTAATCTGGATACATTCAAAACAATGTCCACACTAGTGTTTAAGCATTTTCCAGAAGTTTTTCATCCACACTGAAACATAAAAACCTATTAAATTGGCCTTTCTACACATGCGTAAAGCTTCAAAAAAGCTCACTGAGATGATACAGACATGATACGTTTTCATGCAGTTCTTCTGGTAGGATCATTTTATTTAGTAAATCTCACCATTCATGGATGCGTCCAGGTCGCACTCACTCACGATTGTATGTCTGATCTAAAACGCAACTGTCCTCAGGTTTTGACGCGAACAGCTATCGTAAGTACATTTTCTGTGATCTATGACGGACTGTGATATGAAGAGTGTACAAAGTAACACACTTGAAGCAAAAGTGTAAAAGTGAATAGCACATAAAAGGCACCATACCAGTATAAACAGATATATATTGGTACAATGTGTCACATGACTAAACATGTGTCATCGGTTTCAAAAGACACTGTACTGTGAAAACAGCGTTTTCAAATTTATCCACTTTGGAGAGTATTTTTAAAAAGCTCAGTTTTCCATGAAACAAATGGCATCTCAATGTGGATGGAAGGCCAAATCGGACGAAAATAAAATGCATTATTGTGGACAAGGCCATAGAGACACACGGATGAGCAATGCAGATTTAGCAGAGACACAAGCGAGTATAAGCAAGGTCTAGAATCCAAAGCGGTGATATCACAACGTGAGGATGAAGCTCGAGGAGGGTAAGTAGCACACGTATGTTGTGTACGGGTAACAACAATACCAAAGGTGGAGTGCACTGTGACTGCTTATAAAGGGTGACTTGATGTGTAGGCAGGTGTGGTGAATCAGAATTCTGTGAACGAATAAGTGGAGCTGCAGGGTCTGGCGTGGCTGGTGACTCTGTGACAAAACTAAAAATGATCCATTTAAACCAAGCATAGACGTCGCCTTAGCACTTATATAGTGGTCAAGTAACCCAGAGAACTTAAATGTGGTATGTTCTTTCCCTTTTCCTTTTCAAAATCTTTAAATAAATCTTGAGAAGTTAATGCTGTGGATTAAACTGAGTCAAACTCATTCCCAAGTGAACATGAGTAAGAAGACCTATTTGCTCCTAGGCATGTTTTAACCACATTACTGTGTAAGTTTATCGAAAGAAAAACAACTGTTTGTAAGATCATACTTTTATTCTAGCCAACACTATGTTTCTAACACTTTCTAACACGATCACACCTCATTTCAATTATTACAAAGAATGATATGTAAATCTTGCCTGAGCAAACAACAGTAATTCAGGGTGGTCGAGCTTTAAGGAAGGGTCATTTCACATGGTCAATCCATAAAAGATCATAATAGCTTCTAGGCCGAGTACAGACATCCTAATATTACTCGCAGACAGCTAATGTTTCCTATACTGTGCAGGTGTCTTTTGAGCACATTAATAGAAATGAAATCCAACTAATAGAGCAAGACAATCTGACTCAGAAAGGCTTGTCTTGCGTCACAGGCAGCACTATTCATAATGTGACATGCAGAAGTGGGTTGAGGATCAATACTTTAAGACGTGGTATTAGTGTGGGAGACTGAAAATATTTCTTGGCATTCTGTATCCTCCTCCAAATCTGCAACAGATTCATATAATAAACTCATCAGTGTTAAAAATCAAATATTTATAGCTTTATGTTCATTCAAATATCTCACACTGCCGTGGAATGACAGTCCATATTTTTTTTACATTTATAACAATGGCATTCTGCATCTTCAATCCAGTTCATGACAGAATAGCCCATTTCTTGTTTATTAAAACCTACAAATGTACATACAAATTTACAATTTCAGAGTTAAATAAACCATATTCAGAGAATATCCATAGAATGTACTGTTTATATATTTTCACGCACAGCTACTTAGTTGAAGCAAATTCACAAAAGATACAATATGAATAATAATAATATGTTTACATTTTTCAGCGGTGCTTACCTGTAGAAATGCCTCAGCACCTTTCCTCATTAAGATACACAATAATTATTACAGTAATAATTACAGAGATATTGTAATTTAAAATAATATTCTTAAAGGGTTATTCCACCCCAAAATGAACATTTTACCCCCCATGTCGTTCCAAACCTGTAAAAGCTTAATTCGTCTTCGGAAGACTATTTAAGTTGTTTTGGATGAAAACCGGGAGGCTTGTGACTGTCCCATTGACTGCCAAGTAAATAACACTGCCAAGGCCCAGAAAAGTATGAAAAGACAACGTCAAAATGGAACAACATTTGGGTAAGTGATTAATGACAAAAGTACAATTTTGGGTTGGAGCAACCCTTTAAGTGTAAACTGAATGTAATCTTTTCAGAAACTGAATTGCAATGTTAATTGCAATTCAATTAAAATGTATTATAGTTTCAATGTACATAGCAGAACTTATTTGACCCACTACTTAGGACTTTTGATTTAATTTCATAATTACTTCTGTGGTCTTTGAAATATGGTAAGCGTGTGCTTCCAAATATTTTTTCACGCATTTATGGACTAAAATGTACTTTAATGCCATTTCTATTGAAACTTGTATGTTATGTATTGTGTATAAATATACTCATATTTACACATTCATGATTGTGACACTTTTACTAAACAGGGCAAATTAGCGCTAGAACTCAATTCCAAAACAGCGCCGATGGGGAGGGGACATTTCTGCGGATGATTTACTAACAATGCACAAATTAAAGAGAACAGACACAACATCTAATTTACATCTCGACCAACATAATATACCAAGCGCAGCGTAAATTAGCATAGTCTCAAATAAAGAATAAAGAAATCAAGAAGCCACAGTACATTGAAAAGAACCGGAGGCCTTAAAATGAAGGTTTGCTAGAAGTTTTGATAGACCTGGTAATGTGTGACTGCTAGATTGAGGGTTCCAAGTCACCTTATGTTTCCTGAAGCAAATAAAAAATAACATGGCTTGGCTAACGATATGTTCGGATTAGTGTTCTTCTGGCATTCATAATAAATTAATGCATGTGGAAAAATCCTCTCCCTTCTCCCACACTCTCTCTGTTCTCTGCGGTGCCTCCTCTTAGTGACAATAATTGCAGCAATTTCATGCTTTTTCATGCTGACATGGTTTTTTGGGCATTAAATAATGGCGCAAATGCTAGTAATTTGACGAGTGCAGATGTTAGTAAAAAGCATTACTTGACTCATTGGAATACTCTCCTCCCATAACTTTTGTTTTTGAAAGCAAAACTCCTATAAATGCATATCCAAAAAGGTCAGGCACAAAAATTACTGTGTCCACAACTTTTCAGGGCTAATTCTTGTCTTTAGTAAAACCTAACAGTAAAATTTGAATGCAAAAGACGGTTTGCGCTGGCGCAAGCTTTTAATAAAACTGTCCCTTAAAATAAAACTTAATATATCAAACAACAGTCAACATGTTTGTAAAATACTTTATGTGTGCTTAATCAACTTTAAAATAAGTGTACTTATTTAAAGCATGACAGAAAATGATTAAAACAGTGTTTTTAAATGTTATTTAAAGTAAATTATTTTGCCATTAATGTTTAATAAACAGTCATGAAAGTGTTAATTGGCCTTTTATTGCATTGATATTATTTCATCTGCAAGTACAGTGCTTTCAAATATACTAATGATTTGAAGTGCAAGTGCATTTTCAGTACATTTAAGCACACTACATATTCACTGGGGAAGTAGCATCAGATTAATATTTAGGGGTTTGTTCAAATTACTAACACTGGAACCAAAACGAACAATCATTCTACTTATTCCTAAATACTTCTCACTAAAGTTAACCAGGCAGAGCTGAGAGCTTTGACAGTTCTTCCATATCAAATGAGTCATAATTTAGAGTACAGTATAATCATGCAACGCTCTCAGGTTGGTTTTGTGACTTAATCTGCTTGTGTGATTTGGTATTATGCCACAAAGTACAGTTAGCATTGGGTCCATGAATAACCCAAATGTAGTGAGCCTCGTCTGACATTTCTGTAATGTATAACTTGTATAAAACCTCTAATTCCACAAAACGTTTAAAGAAAGACAGAGTAATAACACCCTTCTGACCCACGAGAGGCTTTAAACCCTGCAAAGTACAGGTTTTCACTTTTAAAACAGCTCTGTCTTTATATATATATACCTAGCTTTGCCTGACAAATGGTTTAGGTATCTGAAATGTAGAGGGCATTAAAATAGCTTTTCTTATCAAATAAAACATCTTGATTGCATCGGAGAAGCTCGGATTGCAGGTTAGCTGCTCCAAAACAGCTGTGCCATGTGGTTTTACCTCATTAAAATGCATGGCCATTAAAAACATGTTCAGCTTTAGTTAGCTTGTGCTGTTCAATGGGATCTGTGCTACTCTGACATGACTTGATCTAAGCATCGCCTTCTCTTTATCATTTCATAATATAATTATTCAAAACAGGCTGTCAGAGGCAACCAAATTCCCTGCCAGAAGTGTGACCAGTCAAAATCGCACTTTTTTCTCTCTCCACGTGGTTAATCTGACAGCACCTTCTGTGGTAACCCAATTAAAAAGCCCCCTTAGTGTGTGTGTGTGTGTGTGTGTGTGTGTGTGTGTGTGTGTGTGTGTGTGTGTGTGTGTGTGTGTGTGTGTGTGTGTGCGTGTGTGTGTGTGTGTGTGTGTGTGTGTGTGTGTAGAAACAACAGATTAAAGCAGCGGATGTAATACTCTGCTTTTTAATAGTCTTGCAATAAGAGCAGCATCCATTGCTTCATCTGGAGACGATGGCGTCAAAAAATGCAGCAAGAAACTAAATGTAGGTCATGAGATTGTTCTCTTCATATGTTTTCTGTACTATGTAGTTTCACATATGGAAAATATAATTAATTTGAGTGTTTGTTTACTTTCCTGAATAAACCAATAACCCAAGAGGCATTCTGTAATGATTTTACCACGGTTAATGACTGTTAGACATGACGCAAATGCAGTATGATAGAAGAGACCAACGCCAACGAGTAAACATCATAATAAACTGTTCTTCCACCATGTAATATTCATTAGCCAAAATCTTCCTCTCATACACTACCATTCAAAAGGTTGGGTTCAGTAGCATCTAATTAATTCAATAATTTGTTTGTATGTATTTATTTAATATTTAAAAAAAAAAAATTCAATCACAGGTTTTGCCTGATGGACCATTACACTTCTGGATCTATAGCCATATATCGAATATATAAGAGACTTGACTTTTGGGATTTGGGCCAGTACAAACCAACCTAACAATCAATCAGTAGCATCTTTGCTACACATACAACCAACATTTGGTTTTGTTTTTATTACTTCCTCTATATTATTCTTCAGGTCTTCATGAAATCATCATGGATATCGTTTTAGAGGCATTCTAAATTGGTTCCCAAAATTATATGTAAATTATGAGAGCAAATAGTACCTTATAAAATAAATTTAAATAAATAAATAAATAACCAGGCAACTTGCCCATGTGTATCACATGTCTTTTGCATTCTAATAAAGTATCTGATTGCAGTCCTTGAGAGGCTTTTCAGCCTGAGACATTATCTGACTTGAATATGTCATGTAGCAGGTAATGACTCGATCAATCTTGCTCTTCTGCTTAAGTGCACTACCCATCATGGACACACCCAGCATGAGCCCGACTCTACCAGAGATGACAACCACCTAATCTAGTAACAACTAGATAAAAAAAAGAACAAATCCCACATTTAGTTCAGGAAGCCCTGTTGAGGTCCGTTGAACTCATATTACACACGGAGAGCCTCCCTTCTCACATTACTGATGAAGTCAACCATGCATTCTCATCAATAATTACAATGGGAATGACAGCTATTTTTCTGTTAATTACTCACAGGACACCTTCTTGTTTATGCTTATCTTTGCAAAAGAGCTGTTCTGCTGTGTTTATTCAAGGAGGCGTAGATGATTAAATGACCTTCTCATTTTGGTAATTGTAACACAAGTTCTTGAAGTCAACATGACAGGGCATTCAAAAATCTATTTAATTCTGTGTTACAACATAATAAAGAGCAGGATGATGGGTGTTTAACAATAAAAAAAAAGGGTTGGGATGTGATTTTATCCAACCTGGTCTCATAAAAATACGTACCTCTGTGCACTTTCTGTGCAACGTTTTATTACGTTGCTAGAGGTACGTATTGCGGCGGATCAGAATTCAAATATCCGGGTCTGTCCCTAAAAGTTAATGCTCCATCGAGTTGTAAATATGTCCTACACCAAACCCAACCCTAAACCTACCCGATAGTGTTAACAAATGCAAAACTAATAGAAACACATATTTGTTGATGCAACCGTGCCATTTCAACTTCATTTGATCTGCTTTGTTGAACAATGATAACACGGGATTCGAACCAGTGTTCCTCGTCTCCTAACTACGTCTCCGTACTCCGTGAGCTACCGAACAAACTTACCATCTATGAAAACCCATAGATACGAGGCTGGATATGTGTGATGCTGACGTTCAAAAGCATCAGTTTTCAAATCTCCCAGCATATTAATATTGTTTTGAAGTTGTAACATGATATTTTTCAAGTAATTGTGCAAAAATGACACTGTATTAATAAAAACTCTGTAAACTCTGTTGGCGTTTTACACCTCTAGTGTTTGTTTATTTTGGAAACTGCAGTAATGTAGTTATTGGTACGTATTTGCTGTCTTGCTAAAATGTGCACCCAGGTACATAAATACCATGAGACCAGGTAGATTTTATCTGTTTGAATTGATTGGATGGCAAAAGTGCTTTCTTCTGTAAATGATGGGGTTGGCGTCTAATCATGCACAATAAGACCAATATAGTGTAAAAAATGATTTCATGGTGACTTTAAAGGGTTTGTTTTGGCTAAGAATTGAAAGTGTTACTATTTACTCACCTTTATCTTACTCCAAATACATATTACTTTTTTAATTCTTATGTAAGTTGAACTGAAATTACTCTCCATATGAAAGTAAATCATGTTCATTATATGTGATAAGTGGCCATCCATGCTTGGAATGACATGAAGGTGAATAAATAATGACAAAATCTGAACTAATTATTTAAGCTACAAATACTTTGAGTATATTTTTTATGCTTTTGCATAAAAAGTATTTGATGATCATCAAATCTGCATTTTTTTAAACCAAAATACAGTAAAACCAGTGATTATGGCAAACACTTCCTACTGTTAAAAATTAAACATTACTTAACAAAAACACAATCATGTATTAAAGCTTTAATCAGGATAAAACCGTATATTAAAAGATAACATAAGCAGTAGCATTTACAAATAACACTGCATCTAAAAGTATGAGACAAACAACAAGAAATAAAAAAAATACAATTCTGAAACATCCTGTGCTTGCACAGGTTCTGCGCGATCCTCTTCACTAATATTATCTGGGTATCATTCGGGCTCAGATTGATAAGCAATACTGACAACTCCATTGTTTACAGTACAACCCGAGCACATGCCACTGAGCTGAGGGGCACAGGCGGTTTAACCAATCACAACACACTGGGCTAGCTAACCAATCTGAGCCCATTGCATATTTCTGAGGGAGGGGCTTCATAAAACCAGGAACTCATCAGAGCGTTCATAAGAGAAGGGATAGAGCAATTTAGAATAAAGGTAAATTATGTACAAAATTGTGGGGTTTTTCTTATTTTTTTCACGAAGCATTAACACATGTTAGACTTCACCCCATAAACACAATCTAGCTTAGAAAAAAGCAGTCAGCCAACCCGTTAAATATATTTTTAAATGTAATTTATCCCTATGATGTAATCACTGAAAAATACATATAAATATTTATTTTAAACAAAATCGTATTTACCTAATAGTGCAACATGAATTGACTAAATTTGTGGGCAAAAAATGAATATGGTTTACCACGTTCTATACTAAGCCTCTTTTGCATTGTAAAGAGAAGTGTTTGGTTTTCATAAAAAAAAAGCACAGCATTCCTGACACATTTAGCACCTACTTAAGCTGGATTGCGGGTGGTTCGTGAATAAGATGCAGGGTTTCGCTGAAATACCACGTTATAAAGCGAATTCAAGGGGAGATAATCACTTGAGAGGCTCAAAGCCAAGCTGGAGCGCTTGCCAAAGTCTACCTACAACTTCACCTTCTTGTGCAGGAGAACAGTTGGGTTGACCAGATGGTAAAGCTGCCTATGTCTTCCAAATGAACGCCGGGGTCACTTAGCATGAAATAACTATTCGTGACCCCCGTCGCTCATGTGGTCTTTTAAGTAATACTTACAGAATACACCTCAGCTTGCATGACCGACCTGATATCCCAGAAGTCTCCTTCCCCCCATATCATAACCTCTTATTCAGTCTCTCTGCTGAGCTAAGCTAATCTTCGGCACTTCATAACTTTAGTCATTTTGTTCATCTTATAGTAATTTCAGAAAATGCCTGAGGAGGAAATGCTTTCATATTACAGACAGCCCACTTGGGTCCAAAATAAGCATTCTCCTTTATAGTCAATTTGTGTGTAAAATTAGCTTGGACCAACATGAAGACATCACCCTGTGCACTGAGCTGCTGCGAACACCGTATACATATGAGAGCCTTATAAAATATTTACACTTTATTAGATAGCAGTATGGATTTTGAAACAAAAGAGCGATGAAACAAGCAGTTGTACTATGTGTAGACAATATCAAAAAAGTCTTAATATCTGTATCTTTAATAAATAATACACACTTTTTGCCACATTTTTTATGATTATAGAGGCTACAAATACTAAAGTAACTATGATCAACCTGGTCTCATACAAATACGTAAATACACTTTCTGTGCGACACCGGTTTACGTTCCTTACTGCAAGTTTCGCCGCAGTTTCAAAGAGAAATGTCCACTGAGTGGCACTAAAACACAGGTTAAATATGTGAACCCTGGCACATTTTATTACGTAGATATAGGTACATATTGCTGTGTTTTTAATACGTTGCTACAGAAACGTATTGAGGCGGTTCAGAATTCAAATATCCGGGGTCTGTCCCTAAAAGATAATGCTCTATCATGTTGGAAATATGCCCTACACCAAACCCAACCCTAAACATACCCGATAGTGTTAAAGGCAAAACTGATATAAAAACGTATTTGTTGATGCGACCGTGCCATTTCAACTTCCTTATATGCAGATTTGATCCGCTTTGTCAAAGCGTGCTTACACAGGATTCGAACCGGAGCTCCTCGCCTCCTAAGAACGTCTCCATACTCCGTGAGCTACAGAAACAAACTTACCATCTATGAAAACCCATAAATATGAAGCTGGATATGTGTGATGCTAACGTTCAAAAGCATCAGTTTTCAAATCTCCCAGCATATTAATATTGTTTTGAAGTTGTAACATGATATTCTTCAAGTAATTGTGCGAAAATTACACTTTATTAATCAAAACTCTGTAAATGTGTGTGAAAATGAGTAAAAGATGTTGGAGTTGTACTGCCTCTAGTGTTTTTATTTTGGAAACTGCAGTAATATATAGTTATTGATGTGTATTTGTTGTCTCGCTAAAAAGTGCACCCAGGTACATAAATGCCACGAGACCAGGTAGATTTTAATACATCACATTTAACATGCTCCTGGTCTCACTGTGCATATAATAATGCTGTAATATAAAATTAAACAACTTTCTTAATTCAAAGGTTGTTATAATTAACCAAAAACTTATTTAAAATAAAATAAGCAGTATCTGAAAGAAAGTATTTATATATTTTTAGTTTACCTTGATGTACTAAAATGACTAAAACTGTAAATAAACAATGCTATGTTCACACTGTCAGTTTTTGGGATTGACAACCTTTTCTTTACAGGTGTGAGTCTCAAAATGTCCCGTTCACAGTCACACAGCCGCTTACAGTTGTGTTTAGAATAGGCTTCTGTCTGTATGAACATACAATGGTAGTCAAGCCCGTATTCCTTACCAGTAACCATACCAACAGTGACCGAAGTAATATCAAAGATGGCGACATCCATAAAACTGAAAGTCTTATCACTTTCTGACATGACTGTCCAATCGAGCCACGAGTTGATCCGTCAAATCTTCATTAGCTGACAGCAGCTTTTATATTTGGTAGAGAGCGGAACACGAGTCACGCACAGAACACAAAACTGACGGGAGCGGCTCCGGTGGAAAACTGACTGGATCTCAAACTTTCAGATGACACCCGGCTGATATATGATGCTGATTTTTTTGGCTGATATGTTTGGCCGATTTTTATTTTATTTTTCCAACTTCATCTCATAAAAGAGAGTTTTAGTAAATGTTTATTGCAAGGTAGTAGCCTAATTCATAGTAATAATACATGGCTCGAAACTTAAACATCTTCTCAAAACAGTTCTGAAGCATGTTTTTGTTTATGTTTGCTATGTTTCCCCGGTAACGACTGTAATCAAATAAGCGCTATCAGGCATTAGATCAAATGAAAATAACATTGAAGCTTTTCTGAAGACAGTCGGTTCTTTTCAAAGATACATTCATATAAAAACACCCATGCTGCATTTTAATTATGAAACGTGCAGTGCTCAGTTTATTCAGCGAAGAAAAAGCATTTTGGAAAATCTATTTATGGCTGTCAGTTTTGATATTGTGACTAGCCATCACAAAAGTAAATAAATGTGTGGGAAACACTGGATACTGCTATAAATCAAATCACCATAATCTAAGTAAAAACAAATAAATCATATACATAAATAAATGTTAAACTTAACTTAATTTGTAAATAAAGTGAATGTATTTATTTGTATTAATCCCATTATTAATCTAAATCAATGTTCATTTGTACTATGGTTGACTGAAGTTCATCTTGATGTTGTATATATGTATATAAATTAACATTAACCAAGATTAACACATGCTTCATTGGCATTCATTTCTGTTAACAGATATACATGTATTGAAAAGTTTGACCAATCATTGTAATGTATTGTAATGCTGTAAACGCTTAATAAACATAACACTAAAATTTTACATTAGTTACTAAAATATGGTGAATAAACAATTTTCACTCAGAAATTAATAGTAAATGCCACAAATAATCACAAAGAATTGGCAAATAACAGTGAATTAAAATCCACCCTCTCTTTGATATCCTGCATTTCTATGTATGACTCCGCTTCCTCCTTTAGTGCAAATGTAAGGGATATTGTCTACCATTTCACGTCAGTTAAATAAAAAGCACACCTCTTCAAAATGTCACGTAATTTGTGGAATCATTCATGTCCGTAGCACAGACGAAGTAGCAATAGCAGAAGAAGTCCTGCTTGCCTTTGCAGACACTATAAATGGCTATAGAATTGTGTGACGATGTATATTTGGGATGGGTCTATCGATTCTATCAAAGCTGATCGTGTTTGAAATGTGTTATGGAGCTGTCATGTTGATGTATTGTTTACAGAGAAATGGCAGATGTATACAGTGCTATATGTTAATTGAATTCCTACGCCACAAGCCACACATATATCAAAATGACAGAATGGATGTGTAGAGGTTTAACGTCCTGATGCCCATGAGCTCATGAGCAAACAATGAATCGTTTTCATATTCCGTCTGATTGGTGCATTTAGATTCAGGATTTGTCCAAGTGTCATAGTTGGATCGACATAAAGGTGAAGATTATTGACTTATATCATCATGTTTAAACAACCTAAACTCGGAAATAATTTTTCTATTTGTCTTTTTTCAGACACAGTTACTTTTCTCACCGTCACATTACAAGATCTGACCCCAATCAATTTTATCTGACTTATTCTCATTTCTGGAGTTGAGCAAGCAAAGTTATATTTAATTGTATGTGGTCGGATGAACATACTATTAATATATGATAATATAATGATATCAGTGAAAACCAGGTATATGGCAGAGGGTTTTAATGGATATAACAGGCTGTTTGGTCATTTAAGACTCGCTGAGGGAATCTAGAGTCACGTTTCTCTATCTACACACTTTGATCTCATCTCCTATCATCATGATGTAATATTAATGGTAACTTCTTGCAATAGAAATACAACGCCTCATTGAAGTTGTAGTGCGGGTCATAGTTTTGTCATAACTATTATAATGTTCTTCTCATGGCACTGCATTGGTTTAACTTCTTTCCTGCAGAAGGAAGACATGATAACTGAAGTCGTGTTTGACACAAAAAGGCAGTTTTATATAATCTAGATATTTTAAACCAAAGCCATACATGATGAAAAGAGGCAAAAGGCCCCAAACATAACTAGGATAACTGAATTCAGTTTTCCAAATTGCTCTGAAAAATCTCATCAAGGCTGCAGTGTTTGTCTGTGATTAAAACTGAAAACGTATGAGTCTGCAAGCTGTTGCAGATGTTGATGTGTTCATGTTAGAAGCAAACCGTCCCACGACACCTTCATCTTATGTTTTTATGCTCTCACCCAAAGACTGCAACATTAGCATGACTATAAAAAGCACCCGAGCGCTTTGATATTTCTCATCATTGCATTTCTCAGAACATCTCCCGGCATCGTTCAGAGCCGACACATTATTACGAACAATCACTTTGACTTTCCCACTGACTCTCTTCGTAACTTTGCGTCCTCTTATCTAAGGCAGTAATGATGTTGTGCCTTTTGAGGTGTAACAGACCAATTATAGGTCTTGAGGTCGGTTGGCATCTTAAAAAAAAGGTGTGCGTGTTTAATTTGAACTTAAAATTAGTGACCTTGAGGGTGTTTATTTTCAAAGCCATGCCCGTAAAGTCACATCACGTCAAGTCAAGAAGCTGTCAAGCAGTAATTAGAGAGTTAACGACCCTGTCAGGAGTGATCAGAATATAGTTTTAGATTTTATTTTTAAATGTAAGAATGTAGAAGATTGCACTTCTGAGATAATGACATGACCGCAACCTGCTTTAGCACCCTTTTAGACCTCAATATGAGTGAACAAAATAAAACTCCCAAAAGCTAAACCATTTGGACACTAAAAAGTTTGAATGTCTTTGCATTGAATCTATTTTAATATACATTGTTGTAGTATTAGTGGTATTGTCCTGTGTATATTTCTCCTATATAATGTGTTGACAAAATTGACATTAAAATATTGTTTTGCTAATTTACATTAAATACAACAACAACACTAATAATAATAAATAATTGAATTAAATGAAATAATAAAAACATATCATAACCATTCGAACTAAAGCAAAACTGTAATGTAATAATTTAGGATTAATGTAATTTAAGAAATTAGGAAACGGTATACTTAACTTTTTACCTAAACTGAAAACGTATAGATAGATAGAGATAGATAGATAGATAGATAGATAGATAGATAGATAGATAGATAGATAGATAGATAGATAGATAGATAGATAGATAGATTCATTACTTGTTTTAGTACAAACATTTCAGTTTTTAATAAATAGTGATGAAGGGCGACTAACTACTGGGGTCTCCTATGGTCTTACCTTCCAAACATCTTTTATCAGTAAAACTTGTGGCGTGACTGTTTCCAGAACAGCCCTGTCTGTGTGAGCATCTGCCATGCTGTGCTGAAGACCATTCCAGCGGCGTACAGCAGGGAATCTGAATGCAGTGCACTTTCCCCAGGGCTGTGAGGACTAGTGTGCAGCCTGATTATGTGTGAGATGAGCCCTGTTATGGCACACACTGAAAATATTGATCACTGGCGAGCACAGCAGCGGTAACGCAGAAGCAAGCCAGCCACTTGACAAGACGGGAATAATAGTGCGCAGCAACAAAAATAAACACATAGATGGTTCGTACACGTACAAGGAATGCCGATTTGGCTTTCCATGGGAAGTGCATCTAACTACAAATGGCTGTATGTGGAGATGCTCATTACAAGGAGTCTTGGGCTTAACAATTTGTGCAGTACAACATGAAACATCGTCAGGAAAACTACCATCATATAATTGCATTGAGAAGCCTTAAGAAAAAAATACTGTAGGTCCACTTTATCTAGTGGGATCTTATTAGACTTCCTTGAATCATATTGGGTACTGTGTATTATTATTATTATTGTTATTACAAATATATAATTTAATAATTTAGTAAATTTACTTAATTAGTAAGTGTGAACACCGTCATCACAATATGATTCATGAGCATGTATTGTAGGCATGTGGTTTGAATAGTTTATAATATAAATATCAAATATTGGGGCCAATAGATTTGAATATGTATCTGGCACCAGAATGAATTGCATGGACAGCTCTCACACACAGGCTTTCAGTATGGATGCGCATTAAAATGCCCTGCATGATTTGACAAGCTGGAAGAGCAAAATAATGATTTTACTAATAAAATACTAAACACTAGTGTCACAGAATTGTGCATTTTTATGTTACATCATTTTAAATCTAAATATATTCATAAATATTGTTACTTTTTGTTAGAAATGCTTTTTCACCATTTTTCCCTCAGTTTAGATAAAAATACAAAAAAAAAACACTAAATCCACAAGCACATCCAAACCTTGACTCTTGACCTCTACATAACACGTTGCTTAATGAAGACAATTCCACAAGGAAATGCATTTGAAAACTACATCTGATCTGTGCATTGATAGTATGCAAGAGTCAAAGCCTCAGACAGCATGCAAACCAAACGCTTATGGACCAGCTGATAAGTATTTTCCACAGAAATATCGAGAGTTGGCTAAAATCTCCAGTTCAGCATTTTTATAGTCAGTTCATAGCGTTGAGTCTTTAAGATTGTTCCCTACACAACAAGTCAAAAACCAGACGTAATTGGTCACTCTACATTCCAGTTCCTTTCTGCTTAAGTGGAGAGTTCTTGGCCTTAATAACTTACAAACTGGACCAGATTTTGTGCCAATCTGACTGAAAAGTGTGGCTTCACAATCCCAGCTATCAAGTGACCCCGCTTAACAGCTTGCCTTGTTCTGCTGCATTCCTCAGCTGCGAATAGGGCTCCAAACTTCTCGTAGACTGTGTCGGAGAGCGTCCCCACACAGCAGAACTACAAGGAGTGCCCTGCTGCCTCAGCCTGCCCATCCTTATGCAATGGCAATTATGGTATCTATACTGGGAGATGTGACACATGCTCAAGAAATGCAGCTAGTATAATGAGCAGCAGCACTCCAAATGCACAGTCTGGCTTGTGAATGTTTTATTCAGCACTTCCACATGCAGTTAGTGAGTATATGATTAAAAGAAGGTAAAGAACAGTGCAATTTAATTTCAGCAAAAATGAATAGAAATGTCTCTTGTTCCATTAAAACATCTGATAATCAAGACATGCGAGAGTCTTAATTGTTACATATATGCATCTCTAACTCATTCAGCAGCTTTCTGCACCCCAGGAAGAACATCCATCTGTGGCTTCCTGTTGATTCAAACTGTCTGCCATATGCAGATGTTCTTATTAACAGGTTGGAAGACAGTGGTCATCTCAAGAGCATCCTTCTTCAAGCCTGCCATTCTCCCAGCAGTCATTACACAGTGTGTCTACTTTTACATTTATTAATTTGGCAGGGAATTCAAAGAATATGTTTATTCAGTATTGCATTATCTGGGAATCAAACCCATGACCTTGGCATTGCAAGCAATAAATACAAAAGGATTATGCATTTATATTTGCATTTACATTTATCCATCAGTTAGTACTAGTTTCACATACTTTTGAAACTTTAGTTGACCCTGATAAGTGCTCGTCGTTTGTTGTAAACACAGCCGCTTTCTTCTTTTGTGAGGGGGTTTGGTGCCATGGCATTTTTGTTTCCAGGCGAAACGTTAAATAACGCGACACTCACGTTTCCCAGAAATCCTGTATAATCTAAGCAATCTGATGACAAAATGTGAAATTCCTGAAGTGTCTCCAGATAAGTGTGCAATATGCATCAGACGTTTAGCCAACGTTCCGTGGGCGTGATGTCTACAGGGCTGAGTCTATCTATCAGCTGGCTTTCCTCCAAGAAAAGTCCCTTCAAAACGGTGTGCAAAAATTATTTAGGTGGTCCTGTCGGGGATGTGTAAAATAAAGAAGGATGGAACAGAAACACTTGTGTGATTAAGCACAGATCAATGGCTTAGTTAATTATCTGCATAATCTTGTAAATCGGCAACACTCTAATCAACGCATAGCACTCTGCTTCCGGAATGAGTGATGTGAGAAAAAGAAACTAGTCGAGTTTTCAGTGGCAGCCAAGAGTTTGGGAGAACAGAAAATAAAGAGGAAGAGAGAGAGAAAAAAAAAATCTGTAGTGAGATCATCAAAGGAGCTGTTTAACATGCATGATGCATTCTCCACGGCGGGGTAAAGCCCCTTGTGACTCATTAAGTGAGATTTGTTTTTATTGTAGGGGGCATACAATAGATCACTGTTGCACGAGTGATGTGTATGGAAAATCATATGTATATTTTGGAATATACAAGCAACTGCCATGAAGGAAGCTGCAGTATCTCACAATGTTGATGAATTTGAAATCTGAAAGTTTTAATTCAAGGTTTAATTTATTTATCTGTCTGCAAACTAGACTGGTCAGCAAAAGCTAAATTCAAAATGATAATTCCATATGCTCATCACAATTATTATAGAAACAGATACTACAACATGGAACTATACTTAATATTCTGTCTTAGTTTTATTGCCTTTTGCCAAAATCTTTACCAGTTTTGGATACTTTGAAAAGCAGTTATTATCTTAAAGACCTACTTCTACCTAATCTACCCTTAAACATTCCTTACATCTGTTTTAATCTATTTGTGGTCAGGTTACTTCAGTTACATGTGAATATCAAATATATTATCATTGTGATTTATTTTAACATGCTGTAGATCCATGCATCTGTAACCATTATACTATTAAATTGGCTGTGGCCATGCTTCCTTTATTTGTCTAGCATTTGTTTATGTTGCAGATGTGTATATCAGTGCACAGAAAAAAATAAAAAAATATTCTCGCAGTACGCACAGCTTTTAAAAAATGCATCTGCACTTGGCCTCTGTATTGGACGCTTTCTGGGAAATTCTATTGATTAGGTGCGAATGCGAACGGATAGCAAAGGCCGAAGTAATACAGTGTGAAATCTAATAAAAAGAATGTAGCACACACTAAGAACAAGTCAAACAACCAATTTAAGTCAGAAAACTGAAAAGCCAATTGTTTTACTTGTAAACTTATAATTGAGTTTTAAAGCCTGAAGGAAGGTGAGCTCTAATACTGCTGTAATTTTTAGCCTTACATGTCACTTCCTGGAGTGCGGCACGGCAACTCTGTATTTAACAGAATTCAATCTGAGTGAATTATGTACAAGATATGTGAAAATTGTTAAAACCTGTAGATAAGATGCAGCTATTAAATTTGATTGAAATACAAAAAAACTTACTCTCTAGCAACCCACCAGATCACATTAACTTCCAACCACCAAGAACACTACAAAACACACATGATACCCTAGAAGCTGCCTAGCAACTTTCTTACAACCAGCCAGAGCACCAACTTCCAAACACCAACACAAATATAACAAAAGCCCAGTTACATTCTAGAAACAACGCAGAACACCCTAGAAACTGCCTAGCAACTCCCTATTAACAAGCCAGGATATCCTGGTTCTCTACCAGCCTAGTAATGTTCAAGAGGACAGTCAGAACACCGTTACTTCCAAACACTAAGCACACTCTTGCAAGTGCCAAGCAACACCCTATAAAATTCCAAGCAACACCCTGGACATCATATAACACCCTAGAAACGCCTTAGTAATGCCCTAGCAACCCCCCAGGACAGCCTAGTAACTGCCTAACAACAAACTAGTAACTTGTCAGAATACCATAGCAACCAGCCAGATCACCCTGACTTCCAAACACTATGAACATTCAGGCAAATGCCAATAAACTCCATAGCAACAACCCAGGAGACACTTGCAACTTCCCAGTAATGGTTTTCATAATATGTGTATCATGCAGCTGAGTGTGCAAAAATAAAGGTGGGTGGTTACGTTTTTAAATGAATGTTGATGTGCATCAGCACTCAAAGATGTAATTCACAGCAGCAGCACATAGTTTCCCACAATGCAGCTGTGCTCTAACTGCTGTGGCAGCTAATTCAGGTGTTCTTTATCTTCTTTGTCTTCCCATGAGCTGCCAGGTAATACTGATTTGCACTGTGCGGTAGTTTGACTTTGCTTTGTCGACACACAACGGTTGAACTTCCTACGCAGCACATCTAATGAAGAGTCCGCATGTGCCACGTACCATCAATCAACAGTTGTTAGCTAGTCAAGATGATGATTAAATTATTAGCAAGCCTTGTGGAATAGCTACTGCAGACTTCACCCCATAGCAACCACAGAGTTAACTAGCAGGCTGAAGCTGTCCTGGTTACTTTAATTGTCACAGCCCTGTTGGGTGCAACCCCTTTCTCTGCGAGAAAACTGATGCCGCTGCATTAGTAAAAATGCCACATGATTTGTTTTGAGGTGCTTTGAACAAGAGACCTTTCAAATATGTTGAATATTGCTTTCTTCAAAGTCAAATACTTACAAACCAATATAGACCCAGCAGTGAAACAAAGCACATAGTATGTACCGTGGTGTCACCTTCAATTTGACAGCAAGGAGAATGATAATGAAGCGGTTCACTTCTTAACGGTGGAATGGAGCTGATTTTAATACCCATCCTCTCTATTTTTGTTTAAATTTGCCAGCAGACACAATTGAACATATTATTATAGATAGATAGAAAGATAGATAGATCAGAAGGAAAGTCAGTAACTATAGCTAGCCGTATGCAATCTTTCATGCAGATAACTCTACTCATATTTTCTGCATGACGGATCATTTAAAACGTTAATGGCCAAACAGATGTTTATACAACATTGCTATATGTCTTAATGTGATGATTAAACTGGAGAAGGTTTCTGTCTGTCTGTCTGTCTGTCTATATATATAGCATGTACACACACACACACTTTTTATGTGAAAACCTGTATCTGAACTGTAAATCATACTTTTTTTAATATGTTAACAGTTTAATATGTTACCATAGACATTGCCCTACCCTGCTCATATTTTATTTGTGCAGCTCTTAAAAGTCTTAAATTTGAGCATAAAAATCGTGCAGACACCCTGGATATGTCAGATTCACTACAAACATGGTACATTTCAAGACTTACAGCAACTGTTTCAACACAAAGAGCAGCTTTTGGAGCCCTATATTATCTGCAAGTAAGTCACTGCAAACAATCAGTTTGCTCCTCACGGTGGCTGACACGACTTTCCCACTTGACTGAAAATATAAGATTGTAAAAAACTGCCATGTCACCACATGAACAAATGTTTGAACTTCCACTGGCTTTTGTGTACAGGCTAGGCTGTTGTAATATTGATGGTGTAGGGACAAAAAACACAATGAAATTTACATTTAAGTAATGCATAATTAGTCCTGGTAGGCAAGCAGCAGCAGGTGTGAACAATCTGCCGAGACCTGAAGTCAGAGAGTTATATGACTAATGACACACACAGGAGTGACAACTATAGCGTATGAATGTTACTGAGAGTAAAGAATACCTGGATAACACAAGAGATCCAATCAATCAAAGACGCAATTTGATCTGCAAATGCCTTGTTTATACATTTTGCTGTAGGCACATGGAAAGAACATGTATTAAATTTGACCCATGCTCTGTGATCACAACATGCTTTAAGAAAATCATAAAATAAATACAAATGTAAATAGTGTAGATATCAGTTTCCCTTTGCTCTCATAAAGTGCATTTACATTTTTGTTTATTTTCCCTCCAAAGCAATTCAAATTACCAATAATGAAAAAAGTCTGAATAACAATAAGAACAGCTAGATTATATATTTTCTGAATAAAATGTGAATGGTGCTTGCCTCTGCAAAACAGCTAGAATATTCTGGTAGGTGGCTACAGCACTTGGAGCGATTAACACATTGCTATGAGGCGACTAGGGTGTTCTGGGTGGTTGCAACAGTGTTGTTTTATTTTACTGTTAGATTACATAGCAAAGGTAATATGGGTGGTGTTCAGGGTGATTGCCATGATGTTCTATCAAGTAGTTTGCATGCTACAATGCAGTTTCTGTGGTGTGCTAGATTCATGACTGGTTGTACGTGTTTTGCGGGAGAAAGACGTAAATATTCTAAACACTAACCTTAAGTATGATCAGTAGGCAGCAACATTAAAAAACACCTCTAATTAACATTAGTGAAACACAGCTGTGAGCTGGATAACAGTCAACATGATATCGCCTGCACGGGTGCCTAGTCATGTTTAGATACAAACATCCAGCACATCTAATAACATTATGGCTTAAAATCAGATATGCACAATAGACCATGACGAAAGCACTAAACTTGACTAATGCAACCCTCCCTATCCTTCCATCATTTAGAGATTGAAATGAGGTATTCCATCTCCAAACCCATCGCTAACGTCCAGGCAGCATGCTCTATGCCCCATAAAACCATCTTTTTCCGTCTTTGATTTATCTCTGATGTGCCGTGTTCATTAGCGCCAATCACTGAGGCTTGTCAAAAAAGCCAGCTAAAGTGATTTTGATTATGACTCACGAGATGGATCAATGTGATGCATCGACACCGGGTTTATATAATGTGTACGCTTCGCTAAAAACTCAAGATAACTTATGTGTTAGTTCTGGTCATTAAAGGATTTGCCTACAACTTCATAAAAGACCAATTAGATGGGCCACGTTTGACACGCATGCGAGGGTACTTGATGTGTTTTTTTTTTTTCTCGAGCATGTTCAAATTAATTGAAAGCCTAATTAAGGTGCCTGGGATCCCAGTGGTTACACCACACAATTATCCCCCATTATTATTATTATTGTCGGAGAGAATCTGTAGGCGGTTGAGCTAAACAAAACCCTTTGTTTGAAATGCATACTTTACCCTTAAAGCACTTATGAATTCGGAGTATTTATATTTTTGTAACTCAATTTTTGTTACCCAAGACAGCAGTTGCAGACTCATTGAGAATCCCAAAGGTCCCTGATAAGGTGAGCTCACAGGGTTCGATGGGACAGTAGATCAGTGCCGGTAGACATACAGTAGGTAGTGGACTACCTATAATTACATTATACAATGACTTGTGTCCTAAGGGCAACACCATTGTCTTTTTACCCTTATATGAAGAGTAAAACATGTTCCTGTGGCTCAGTGGGTAGAGCATTGCGTTAGCAGCGCAAAAGTTGTGTGTTCGATAAATGTAAATAAATGTAAATGTAAAACCGACATACAGATCTCCCCAATAAGCTGAACAACTCTCCCAGGTCATTATTTTGGTTGGCAAACAGGAGAGTTAACAGTCACATTCTACCCACTTGAGTTCAGTTTATCTTCTCTTCATCTCCTTTGTTTGTTTGTGCCATTTTTTCCCTTTCTTGTTTAAAATTAAGACTAAACTATTGTTTAAATGTTTTTGAAAGAATAATTGTATGCTTACCAAGGCTGCATTTATTTAACAAAAAAAACAGTGAAATATTATTACAATTTAAAATAACTGTTTTCTGTTTCTGTACAAAACGTTTGTGTTTCAATAAAAACATACAAAAAATAAGTTTAGTGCTTTTAAATGTTAAGTATTCATACCTACATATAAACATGAGACCAGGCTGTTTTTTGTAGACCACACACATCTGTTTGTCCAATCAGTGGGGGATTGGGGGAGAAAACCTGTTTGGAAAAAGTCATTATCTTTGTAGCTCTGTTAGGTGCAGTAATTACACTCTTCACTCTTTAAGCAATAATAGTGTTTTAAAAGTTTTTAAAAACAAATGTAAATTGTGCATGGGCAAATTTAACAAGTAAAGCACAGCCTGCCAATTAAAGCACTACCGCTCAGCTTTACATATCATGACTATTGTAACTCATCCTCATGCAGTACGTCCTTACACATTTCTGTGCACCAATTTGCATGTACATAATTAAGAATGATAAATGAGAACAGGCTAATCAAGCACCTAAATATATATATTTGAAAATAGAGCACATAATTACTGCAACCGCAGCATCACTTAATAAGACCTCAGTGTACGTATGTCTCTTTAAGAGGCTTATTTGTACATATGTTGTGTAGCTGCAATGATTTTTCTAAATTATGTTGCTTATTGGTGCTTGATCATAAATCCTGCCGGATGTTTATTTATTTATATATTTTTGGGAACAACTGTAAGCCCATGTTTATCTACATCTCAGGAATATATTTTCCAAGCTAAAGTAGCACTGCGTTTTCATACGTTACTTCTTGTGATTTGCTTATTAAAGCTCTTGACGTCTGTGATGAAGCACATGGAGCTGAGACGCAGTGAATGACAGAAGCTGATTATCTCTGGTTTATTGCCTCATTTGTACAGTGCCTGGAAAATATTATCGACTCGTATGAGAGAGTCCGGTTTCAGTTTGTTTCTGCAAGTATGAGCAAGTCATGAATGGGGGAATACTGTGAATTTATCTGATGGCTTATTAGTTTTGCCTAGCATGGGAACCTGAAGAGCTGTTAGCCCCCTACAGGGAATGCTGTTTTTGTTACGTTCGTCTCACAATTCTGAACTGCTATGAAGAAAGCAAGGTGAAAGCGAATAACTCAGACGTTATAATGAAATAGGGTTGTGAGAGGACATTACACAGCATGCTAGTTCCATATCCAGTTGCTCTTCCGTGTACAGTCTATAAATGGTTTTAAAACACATCTGTCTAGCAAATCTGACCACACAGATTCGAGCAGAAACTGTTGTTTTGTTAATTATTTGTTATACTTATTTGATACTTATTTTTCATGGCCAACCTGATGCATGCAGATCTGTAATAAAATACAAATGTGATGGTGATGCTGGTTACTGCATAATGATTGAAATCGAGAAATGGCCTTAAAGGGTTAGTTCACCCAAAAATGAAAATTAGCCTGTGATTTACTCACCCTTGATGCATCCTAGGTCTATTTGACTTTCTTATTTCAGACAAATCCAATCGGAGTTATATTAAACATCGTCCTGGCTATTCCAAGCGTTCCCCTTTGGGAACTCGAGCTGCGTCGAACGCAATGAGGAACGCCATCAGTGATATCCAGCTCTGAATCATGTGTAATCAGTCAAAATTGACGGCAAGACATCAGGTGCGGGTGATGTCATGACCAGGAAGCTTAAAACACGTGAGGTGCAGCCGGAGCCAGCTTTCTGTCATTCAGCAAATCAGTGCTGTCTCAGTCACGTATATGTTCTGTGAGTCCTATTTACTGTTGTTTGTCAAAGTTACACAAGCATCTAAAGCTCCAGCATGTCAAAGGCATCATTTAAAACTAATAAGGGCGAAAGTAGATCACGTTATAGACTGTGTGTTCCTCCCTGCCCACGTTATATCACGAGCGGGGATACACACAGTTTGTGCGTGGTCTGCATGGGAGTGAAGCACGCAGAGTTGGCTCTTGAGGGGGCCGGCTGTCCGCATTGTGAGCGGTTACCACTGCGTTCACTTTGCTCCCGGAGGGTTCTCTTCGAGGAGGGAGCCTTCACCAGCGTTCCTCGCGTTGCTGGGCTCGCCTCCGCTGAGGCGGAGTGGCGGCTGCATTCGTGGGGTTCGCAGTTGGATCTGGCAGAGGGAATGGAGATGGACGGGCCCCTATCTTCGTCCTCTCCTGCCAGATCCATTGCCCGTTCTCTGGGATCTGAAGCCCGTTCTGCGCTCAGAGAGTGGGCTCAGCACTTCTCCTATCTTCCTCCGAGGGGGAAGATGTGGAGATCACTGATTATTTGCCCATTTAATCCCCCCAATATGAGGAGTTATTAGAGGTAGTCACTCACACGGTCGCCAAGTTGAACATCGATTGGCCCGCCAAGAATCAGACCGAACAGCAGAAAAGGAAATTAGATGAATGCTTTCTGCTGGTGTCAAGGCTCACTCAACTAGAGGTATGGCGGCCTCCAAGAACTTTCTCGCAGGTGCACCTATTCAGGACATATGTGACGCTGCTGGGTGGTCTACACCCCTAACCTTCGTCAGGTTCTATGACCTGGATCTACGAGTCACTCCTGGCTCATCTGTTCTCTTGCCATAGTTGTGCCTTCCACACACTAAGCAGGGATTTGCAAGTCTGGCGGCGATGTGGACATCTCGTTCCCCATAGCATTCGACGCAGCTCAAGTTCCCGAAGGGGAACGTCCCAGTTTACGTATGTAACCAATAAAAAAAATAATGGTAATGAATTAGAAGTACTAACCGAGGATTTGTAAAGAAAAATGCCAGAGGATTTCGATATAAGGGTCAATGACGTGATGTTTTTTTGTGTGTCCATTTGGTTTAAGTGTAAAACGGTTAACATTTCGAAATAAATATGCAAATGAATTGCATACATTATCTTTTTTTGTGGACCAAGTCTAACATTTCTGGTTTTAATTGTGGTGTAACCGTAAAAACCTTAAAAATCGTAAAAAAAAAATATATATTGTTTAAAAAAGGTGAAATTCTCAATAAAACACCAGATTAGCTAGTTTGGCATAACCGTGCATTAGTACTATTTATTAGTAAATACAAGTAAATGGAGCACCATTGTTCTGAATATTCCAATTAATTTGGGGGAGTTAGGGGAGTCAAGACAAAGTCCTTGAGTGTCAAGGTGGTGTAACCACCATTCAAGGATCCATTATGTTAATATTTTACAAGAAGATCATGTGACAGGAAATTATATCACAGAGAAGGACCTCTAGTGATACTAATTGCTGCATTGAATGGTTAGTAACTCTCTTTAAAATGTGAGATAATTGTATATGTTTAGGGTATGGTCAGGTATTGTTAGTTATACATGTCAGATAGTATGACCTAAGAAATACATTGATAATTCATAATTATTGTGAAAATTAACTTGAAAAATTAGTTGCATTAAATGAAGTGCAGAATTTGCATTTCCTTTGATGAAATTCAACTGGATTTTGTTTGTGTACAAAATGCATTAAAGTAAACTGCACATACAATTAAATTATACAGTTACATACAATTACAACTTCTGACAAAATTATTCAGGTTACACAGGTTTTCTTTCCTTTAGTTGCAGCAGGGTGATTTGGAAGCAACATTGTGGAGATATGTATACACCGCTAGGATATTTCTGTTTGTTCGCTTGCTTCATATGTTTTGATGTATTTTCCCCTTGTTTCAATATATATATATATATATATATATATATTATTTTTTTTTTTAAAGAGTGTACCCTCACTGACGTTCCCCAAATTGTAGATTCATTTTAATATGTGCTCTTTAGAATTCAACATTTGGAGGCTCCCCTACTGTTGGGGCCCCACAGCGCTCACACTGCGGGACCTTTCAACGCCAATGCTTTAGGTTTCTTTCTACGCAAATCCACAGGCCATGTCTTTAAATAGGCATAACAAATCCCAAAGGTAGAGAACCACTTCTAACAGATAAATATAGGGCTGCTCACATGTGCCACAAATTGATGCATCTACATGCATGCTAAAGCTTTTCATGCTCAGCGTCACAACTGATGACTCATGCTCATGATACATGCCTCTGCACACAGAAGAAAGTTTAACTGTATAGCACTAACTTAGTATGCCACTTTCAAAAGCTTGCATGCCTCATTCTGTTTGTATGATGGCTGAGATCTCAAAACGTGAGCATTAAAGATGGAACAACATCAGAAGCACTTTTGTTCAGGGGCTTGGTCCTAAGACATGTAAAGGTCTGATATGGTCGCTCTGGGTTTAATGAGATAGCCTTATCATGGGCATCCCCTACTGATATCTTTGAAAAGACACAAGATGATTGGATATCATGATAGCAATGATTCCCAAGGCAGCACTGGCAAATAAATGTGTGGCCGTTTATCTTATTGCATCTTCAAACAGGGCCAGTGCTCCAGCTGTGACACTAATTATCTGTGTTCACTGATGTTGAAAGGTGAAGAAAAACTGGCTACACTTTTAAGTCCTGCACATTGTGGATCGACTCAAGGGTTTGAGAGTCTCGTTTGGTGGCCGTCACAAATTATGCATCTTTGATTTCACCCCCCTACGCTCTTTCTTTCTGCCTCATGCATGATAAAAACAAATCACATAGTATCTATATGACAGTGTTGAAGGGGGTGCAGATGCTGCTAACTTTACTTCAGTTTCAAGTAGCGTGAAAACATAGGCTTTAATCTGGAACAAGTGGGGCGAGTGTGTAAAATTCCACTATGGAAGCCTGTTTCTGTAAAATAAATAAATAAATGAAACTGGTAAATATGAGCTTAAGAAAAGAAACAAAATCATATTATTAGATAGAAATTCCCAATAAATGTTATTTCAATGTTGAATATATACACATACACACACACACACACACACACACACACACACATGTTGGTTTTTATGGTTTACGGGGACTTTCCATAGGCATAATGTTTTTTATACTGTACAAGCTGTATGTGCTATTGCCCTACACCTACCCTACACCTAAACTTAGCCTTCACAGGAGACGGTGCATTTATATTTTCCCTCAAAAAAACTCACTCTGTATGATTTATAAGCGTTTTAAATTATGGGGACACTGAAAATGTCCTCATAAATCACCTTCTCCTTGTAATACCTATGTCATACCCATGTCATTATATAAATTTGTGTCCTCATAAACCACATAAACATGCCCACACACACACACACACACACACACACACACACACACACACACTCACACACAGGTGCATCTCAATAAATTAGAATGTCGTGGAAAAGTTCATTTATTTCAGTAATTCAACTCAAATTGTGAAACTCAGTGTATTAAATAAATTCAATGCACACAGACTGAAGTAGTTTAAGTCTTTGGTTATTTTAATTGTGATGATTTTGGCTCACATTTAACAAAAACCCACCAATTCACGATCTCAACAAATTATAATACTTCATGAGAACAATACCATTTTTTTTTTTCAAAACATTTTTTTGGTCATTTAACCAACATTTGGTGCTTTTGGCAGTGTGAGCAGGTGCCAAATCCTGCTGGAAAATGAAATCAGCATCTTTAAAAGCTGGTCAGCAGAAGGAAGCATGAAGTGCTCCCAAATGTATTGGTAAACGGGTGCAGTGACGAAAAAACACAATGGACCAACACCAGCAGATGACATTGACCCCCAAATCATCACAGACTGTGGAAACTTAACACTGGACTTCAAGCAACTTGGGCTATGAGCTTCTCCACCCTTCCTCCAGACTCTAGGACCTTGGTTTCCAAATGAAATACAAAACTTGCTCTCATCTGAAAAGAGGACTTTGGACCACTGGTCAACAGTCCAGTTCTTCTTCTTCTTATCCCAGGTAAGACGCTTCTGACGACAACTGTAGCCAAATTCCTCGACACGTCTGTGTGTGGTGCTCTTGATAACTTGACCCCAGCCTCAGTCCATTCCTTGTGAAGTTCACCCAAATTCTTGAATCGATTTTTCTTGACAATCCTCATAAGGCTGTGGTTCTCTCAGTTGGTTGTGCATTTTTTTCTTCCACACTTTTTCCTTCCACTCAACTTTCTGTTAACATGCTTGGATACAGCACTCTGTGAACAGCTTCTTTGGCAATGAATGTTTGTGTCTTACCCTCCTTGTGAAGGGTGTCAATGATTGTCTTCTGGACAACTGTCAGATCAGCAGTCTTCCCCATGATTGTGTAGCCTAGTGAACCAAACTGAGAGACCATTTTGAAGACTCAGGAAACCTTTGCAGGCGTTTTGAGTTGATTAGCTGATTGGCATGTCACCATATTCTAATTTGTTGAGATTTTGAATTGGTGGGTTTTTGTTAAATGTGAGCCAAAATCATCACAATTAAAAGAACCAAAGATTTAAACTACTTCAGTCTGTGTGCTTTGAATTTATTTAATTCACGAGTTTCACAATTTGAGTTGAATTACTGAAATAAATTAACTTTTCCACAACATTCTAATTTATTGAGATGCACCTGTGTATATATGTATATATATATCAAATAATTATAAATTATAACAATATTGTTATAAAGTGTACATATATATATATATATATATATATAGAGAGAGAGAGAGAGAGAGAGAGAGAGAATCAAAGAAAATAGAATAAATTAAACATTTTATTTAATTAATTACATGGTCTGAAATGTTTTTTTGAGAATAACTAAAAGATAATTACCTAAAGACATTAGCTGTACATTGAACATCGAGTAGACATTATACAATATTATAAATTACAAATACTACATATGGGTATTACATAAGAAAAAAAAAACATGATTACAATCATATGTATAATTAGATGTGAATTTTATTAGTTATTTTTATTTTTTATTAACATTTTTATACAATTTATAAATATCAAATTTCGAAATTAATATAGCAGCTAAATTTTTATCAATTTATCAGGAAACTCAGGTGTAACTGAATCCATAAAGCATAAAATCAAATGAATTTATTTTTTAGGTCAACATGCCTTTTGGACTAATTAAAGTTTAACGCTAAGCTTGCTCAAGGTCACATGAAAATGGCCATTAGGGCAATATTTATTGTAACTGATTGAAATTCATCAATTTTATATTATTCACATCATATTGTGAGTTCAATTATTGTATTCAAATAAGCACTCATGCAGTGGGTTTAAAAGGGAGGCAGTACACACAATTTTTCAGAAGTACAACATCTATGATCTGTTTTACAGGAGACAGGCTTTATGGTTATACTGAGATTATGACCAGCTTTCTAGAACAAATTTAAATCAGACACATTTATAAATACAGCTAAATGGCCACTAAGATTTATTTGATTGTTCTAAATTGACTGATCCTCTAAGATGTAACTCAGCAAGACAATAACAGCACAAAACAGTCCACCATTTATGAGGCATGGCAAAGAGTCCATGAAGAGGTGATAATTTAATTTGATAACTATCGATCCCCCAGTGTTGATAATGCTAAATAATATAATGTTGTAATCAACCCTGGGGAGGATGGCAATTCATTACAAGACAATTAGAACTTCTAACTTCTGTGTTTGTCGGCTATCATTTAATAAGCCTTGTTAAACGTAACTATCTTTATCCTGCTTTTGAAGAAGTCCATCCAAATGTAAAGCTGTGAGAGGAAACTATTTCAGTGCTGTACAAGACTATTGACCTAAACTCATGAGCATCTGGGATCTATATTTTGGCCACAGTGGCCATTTTAAAGCACTAAAATGCCAGCAATCAGCAATACATAAATCAGTGTGTACTTGGAAGGAGAAGTAAAATATTAAAAGTAATGGGATGTACTAATTAGTGCTACAATCAAGAATGATCAGAGACCTTTACAAGCGTTCAGATTCTCAGGACTGACCTGGAATAAAGTGCAACAAAAACCACCTTGAATTCCATGCTGTCATACATGTGAAAGCATTTTCTCTGGAGGTGAGAAAAAGTGACATAAAAGCAAAGTCCACACTATGACTATAATGATAATGGCATAGCTGAATATCATTGGGATCATGTTTAGAACATTTTTCTTTCCATCTTCAAAGAGCTTGAGCACATCAAAAGTGACAGACGACAAAATGGTAGCACGCACTTATAATTAATAACAACAATGTTCTGCATCGATGTGGACTCTAAATAATTACCATTATTGTTATTGTTCTTGGTGTAAATGGGCATTTAGTTGTGAAACTTTCTATTCCACAAGATTTAACTTGTTAAAACATGCAAACATTTCACTGCCTCTTCAAGGAATTTGTGCGAGGCCAAGTGTGAATGCACCATTGGTTTCCATTCTGGCGGCAAATTCTGAGCACGAATTGACACAAGGTATCCAATAAGCATCTTTAATTTGCACCACAGGATCAGGAACTCAAATTGCCTGTTAGCAGATTGACCACAGCTGTGGGGACCCAAGCACATGGAGGCATGCTTGTTAGGTCACAGAGAGAGAAGCATTTAAACATGCATGCCTACGTCTGCGAGAGTCTCATAGGAATCAATGGGAAGGGAAATCAAATAATGCATCTACACTTTTAGAGATGCAGCTGTGCAAAAGATCATTTTTTTTGTCATGTTGACTCAGAGAGGATATTATTTTTCTTGAAAATGCTAGTCAAAGCAATTTAATTAGATTTTATTCACAGGGTATAACTCCTTCCTAAAAAAATACAAAAATGTATAAATTAAATAAATACATTTGGTACAACCACAATTCCAAAGAAGTCATGGCATTTTGTATAAATGCAATAAAACCAAATAACCTGTGATTTGTTCATTCTCTTTGAATTTTATTTAATTGACAAAAGTACAAATAAAATATTTCTAAAGTTTTCACTGACCACCGTAAATGTATTTTGTAAATAAAAACGAATTTTTATGTTGATGGCTGTAACACATTCCACAGAAAATGTGACAGAGGCAACATAAAAATGAAACGGTTAGAGAATACCCATGCTAAACTGTTTTGAAACAGTTCACAGTAAGCAAGTGAATTGGTAAGAGGTGAGGGTATCATATTTGGATATAAAAGGAAAATCTCAGTCTTTGCAAGCAAAGCTGGATAATGGCTCATTACTTTGTGACAAATTTCATGAGAGAAGTCTCAAACAAATCAAAAATCACATTCCGCAATGCAAAATTGCAAAGAATTTAGGTCTTTCACCAGTTACACTTTATTTTGATAGCCCAGTTTAGACATTCTACTAACTGTATGTTTTCAACTACATGTCAACTAATTCTCATTAATTTACTGTTAAATGTATATTAACTCTTAGACTGTTAGGTTAGGTTTAGGGTTAGTAGAATAATTTGACATATACTTGCATAGTCAGTATGTTCTATGTTGTGAAACCATCAAAATAAAGTGTTAGAATATATTAAGCAGAGAGTCTACTAAAACTCTAATGACTGCTAGTTGACATGTAGTTGCAAAGTTACTTATTGTTAGTAAAATGTCTAATGTGGACTATCCAAAATAAAGTGTTACCCTTTCACCAACTTTCACAACGCAACAAAATACAATAGAACCCATTATAATCAGTGATGCTGGATGTGGCGCGGCGCAAACTGCTGACTCGTTCTATATATGTACTGACACGAAGTTCAAGTGATTTGCAATGCTTTGTCACGCTCACTGAAGACACGATGTGACAGCAAAAACATGCCAAGTGTGAAGAAAATAAAAGTCAATAGATGTGTTGGTTCACATTGAATTGCTTTAATTTATTTTAAACACCTGAGGTAAAACACATATAGTTGCTTTCAGTATGGCTAAAGATTACGCAAAATAATATTAAAACTCACATTAGACACTTTTAACATTGAATAAAGCGCATACAGGTGCATCTCAAAAAATTGGAATGTCGTGGAAAAGTTAATTTATTTCAGTAATTCAACTCAAAATTGTGAAACTCGTGTATTAAATTAATTAAATACACACAGACTGAAGTAGTTTAAGTCTTTGGTTCTTTTAATTGTAATGATTTTGGCTCACATTTAACAAAAACCCACCAATTCACGATCTCAACAAATTAGAATACTTCATAAGACCAATATTAAAAATAAATAAATTGTGAATTGTTGGTTTTCTGGAAAGTATGTTCATTTACTGTATATGTACTCAATACTTGGTAGGGGCTCCTTTTGCTTTCATTACTGCCTCAATCCGGCGTGGCATGGAGGTGATCAGTTTGTGGCACTGCTGAGGTGGTATGAAGCCCAGGTTTATTTGACAGTGGCCTTCAGCTCATCTGCATTTTTTGGTCTCTTGTTTCTCATTTTCCTCTTGACAATACTCATAGATTCTCTATGTTCAGGTCTGGTGAGTTTGCTGGCCAGTCAAGCACACCAACACCATGGTCATTTAACCAACTTTTGTGCTTTTGGCAGTGTGGACAGGTGCCAACATTTTTCCACGACATTCTAATTTATTGAGATGCACATGTAGTCATTACCTGAGATTATTACTGTCATAGTTTGTATGTTGTTTCAGCCGCGACATCGCAGAACATGGAATCCCGTATCGCTTGTCACGTGTCACAGTTGCGGGTGGTTAGGATAAAAACTACATGGTACATATGCTTTTTATCATGTCGTGTCACATTTGTTTTTCAGGTCATCTCAGATAGTCAATAAGACAGTGTAAAGTTGTGCTGTACTCAGATGAATCCTCATTTCAACTTGTTTCTGGGAAAAATGGATTTCGAGTTCTCAGTCCCAAAGACCAAAGGGACCATCCCGATTTCATCAGTGACAGATGCAAAAGCAAACATCTGTCATGGTGTACGAGTGCATCAATGCCTCATATAACAATTCTAAACCTGGCTGCCTCTGTTAGAAATCTTATAATGGACCATGTTTGGATCTTTCATCAAGACAATGATCCAAAACAAACATCTAAATCAACACAAAAATGTGTCACTGAGCACAAATTTAAGATTCTGCCACGGCTGTCTCTGTTCCCTGACCTGAACCCTATAGAAAGTTAAACTGAAGAGAAGAAGCACCGTCATGGAGCTGGTATTCTGAAGGATCTGTAGAGATGCAGGATGAAGGAATCATCTCTGCTCTATTATCAGGTGTTCTCTAAACTCATCAGGCATTATAGGAGAAAACTCAGAGCTGTTATCTAGGGAAAAGGACGTTACAATAATTGGGTGCCAATAACTGTGGCTAACGTGAACTAGATAAAAATATGTATTTCATAATGTGATTTCCCCACTTTCCATTGTTTTACTTCAATGAAAGAGCTTAGTATTTATTTTAATTTTTATGAAAGATCAAAATGATAAACAATGCAGATTTATTTTCACAGCCACCTTTGCACATATTTACCAAGGGTGCCAAAATTAGTGAGCAGCACTGTACATCTTGCACAGTTGAAAACCAAGTGGAAATCACAGTTTTTCTTAATACTGAGCACACTTTCATTTTCAAAGTCAAATGTTTTTTTAAACGTGGCTAAAAAAAGAACACTTTTTTTTTTTTAAATGAAGACTGTCTAGACAAGAAGACACACTGGGTCTAACCAGAACAATATAGGGAAGTGCAAGGCCTAGATAAACAACAAGAAGATTTGAAGTACGTCACTTTAGAAATGGGTCACTGGACCTTTTTGGTCTTTTGAGCAGCATTTATAAGCCATCATATGAACAGAACAAGAGTAACACCTTTTAGTAAATATGGCTTTCAATCTCAAACACTGACTGTGTGAATGTAGACACTTAGAATACCTCCAACTAAACACAATACGACACCAGTAATTCATAATAAATTAGATCTGCTTCGTACTAGCAGGCTCCCTCGAGGCTAATGGGGGGAAAAGCAGTGAACTCAAAATGACACCAGATAATTTTCTTCAATATTTGAACTACTCTTGGAGGCAGATTACCAAAATTACGGAGACAGTTGTACTAACTGAACAGTGATTGACATTTCCAACTGTTTTGCTCCCACCTGCTTCAATTATCACCAAGTTCTCCTGAGAGTGAGTGTCTGCTTAATGACTTGACGGATCTGAGGAAAACAGAATACGAACGTGTGCAATTGGGTAGACAGTATAATGTGATGATTTTTACAATACAAAATTAACTTTGAAACTCACAGATGCCAAGCACAGGGGAAGAACATTTTTAATGAAGTTATTTGGCAATAATATGTATGCGCTCCTGAATTCTCATTAAGACACTTTAATAAGATGGGATATGTAGACAGTGCAGAGTAAATATATAAAGTTTGGGGTTAGTAAAATTTGTAATGTTTTTGAACGAAGTGCCTTAAGCTAACATAGGTTGCATTTGATCATCAGAAACAGTAAAAAAAGTAATATTGTGAAATAAGAGTACTATTTTCTATTTGAATATATTTCTATTGTAATTTATTTCTGTGATCTTCTGTGTCACATGATCCTCCATAAATCATTAAATATACTAATTTTCTGCTCAGGAAATATTTCTTATTAGCAGTGTTAAATTGTTACAACATTTTTAGTTTATGATATTTGATGAATATGAAGTTTAAAACAACAACAAATATTTGAAATATAAATCTTGTATCAGAAACATACAAATCTTTTGTAACATAAATCCACTGTCCACTTAAATAAATAAGTATTGTTTAAATCAATCCATCAATCAATCAATCTTACAGTTGACACAATTTTTATTGGTAGTTTAGGTAATACATTTTTGGAGCATTTGTAACTTACTGCAAATATAATTTTTTACTTATTTAGGTGTATAGTGACAATAGTTTTGGAGAATTTGCACACAAATAATGCACTTTGTTCATAGTTTTATAATACATTTCCTCCATTTTTATCTAGTCAGTTATAATGCCATCACTGTCAATTGGGATCCTCATGCCAGATAAATACTGAAAAATAAACTACGTCATCTGAAAATGTTATATATAAAGAGAGAGTATATGTGTGTTTTTTTGTAAGATATGTACTTTATTTTTTTACCTGTAAAAGACAAATGCCATGTAAACCTGAGCAGTTCAGCTATCTCTGTACGTATTTAACAAAGCATGACATGCAAACACAAGTTCCACCTCCATGCTTTGAATAACACCCGCACAGTGTGTGCCATATTGTTCTGCCCTGTTCGGTGCTATACATTTCCACACTGCATTAAACTACACAACCTAAAGCGCTGTGAACGTCAGGCAAAGAATGAGGTCTTCTTTCGCATAATAACTTCAGTGGGCCTGCAGAAATACCAAGGGCTGCCCCAATCTTGACATGTATTAGATCGCCTTGCAGAACAATAAAAGGCCACTCTAAAATGTGCAGTTTTACTGTATTGGGGGGTCCGTTTTTGCCACCATTTGCCTCACGCAGTGCAACACATCTCCTTCGCATAGAGTTGATCAGGTTATTGATTGTGGCCTGTGGAATGTTGGTCCACACATCTACATTGGCTGTGCAAAGATGCTGGATATTGGCAGGAACTGGAACACACTGTCGTATATGCTGATCCAGAGCCTCCCAAACATGCTCAATGGGTGACATATCCGGTGAGTATGCTGGCCATTCAAGAACTGGGATGTTTACAGCTTCCAGGAATTCTGTACAGATCCTTGCAACATGGGGCCGTGCATTATCATGCTGCAACATGAGGTGATGACCCAAGATGGCGCCGAGTATGGCAGCCATGTTGCAAGCGCCGAGAAAACTCTTCAGTTTTTCTAATGTTTTATTTGTTTTTTTTGTTGTTTTACGTGTTAGATGTTGTTAGTATAACTGTCTACGATAGACACACGCTTTTAAACATTGGTTCCTCCGTCACGCAACCAAACCAGATGTGGAGTTCTTGAATGCCTGTGCCTTGTTCACAGACACGGCATCAGTGCCCTTGGTCTGGGCCGCACGACAGAGGAAAAGAGGGAAGAGAGCTGGCGTCCTCGTCAGACTGAGATGCCGTGCCTTCCGACCTCCTCTCCCAACCATTTTTCTGGCTAACGTTCAGTCACTGGACAACAAACTCTGTGAACTGCGGGCGCGCATCTCATACCAACAAGAAACAAGGGACTGCTGCGTTATTTGCCTCACAGAAACCTGGATGTCTGCAATGGTTCCAGACTCAGCCATCGAGCTCACGGGCTTCTCCGTGCATCGCTTGGACAGAACGAAAGCAGAGGTGGGGGCATCTGTTTCTATATCAACGACTCGTGGTGTGATGAAAGGAACCTACACTCTATTAAATCCCTCTGCTTCCCTGATCTGGAATTTCATATGCTTCTGTGTCAACCATTCTGGCTACCGTGGGAATTTACAGCGATCATAATCATGGCTGTTTACATCCCCCCTCAAGCCAACACAGACCAGGAACTTTATGGGAATATAAGTGAGCAGGAATCCACGCACCCAGATGCGGCATTTGCTGTTGCAGGGGACTTTAATAAAGCCAACTTCAGAACAATAGCTCCAAAATACTTTCAACACATCACCATCATCACGCGTGGTGATCGTGTACTGGACCACTGCTAATCCCCCTTCCAGGATGCCTACAAATCACTCCCCCGTCCACCTTTCGGCAAATCGGATCACTCTTCCGTTCTGCTCCTGCCTGCTTATAGGCAGAAACTGAAACGAGAAGCACGCGCCCGGACAATCCAATGCTGGTCGGACCAATCGGACGCCATACTACAGAACTGTTTTGATCACGTGGACTGATCACGAGACATGTTCCGGGCAGCGTCTGATGACGACATAGAGGCGTATTCAGTGTTTAATCACGAAGTGTATAGAGGACATAGTGCCGACTAAAACAATCGGCATCTACCCCAACCGAAAACCATGGATTAACAGCGATGTTCGATCAGCCTTGTCAGCGAGAACATCTGGCTTTAAATCCGGAAACATTGACGATCGAAAACAAGCCAGTTACGATCTCAGGAGATCCATCAAAGCCGGCAAACAACAATACAAAAACAAAGTTGAAGAACAATTCAACAACAACAACGCAATAAGCATGTGGCAGGGCATCAACAACATCAGAGGTTTTAAAAGGAACAAACCAGCAACTGTGAACATTGATTTTGTAAGATTTTATCTAGTCAACTTGAAAATGTAACTACAACATGATTCAAGACACTTTCTCTTTATTAACCCTCTAGTTAAAGAATAGTATATTCTAAGTGCACCACACATGACGTTGTCTTCATGATGTAAATGTGAAACAAATCACTAAATATCTTTGCAGAAAAGATGAACTACAACTACATCTTGTACAAACTTATATTATGCATATTAGGCTATATGTTCTGAAATAATACAAGACAAATGCTCCAAAAAACTCAAGTAATTCCAATTCAAAATGACTGAAGGTATAACACCTAGAGTGCTGTTATTAACTATAAAGGCTCTGTAAAACAATGAACAGCAGTTCTCAGCCTGTCACCCTGATGCAAACCTGAAAGATCAGATATACAGTACATGTACAGTAAGTTTCTTCACAGGTTTTGTATTCAATTACGCTGCTTTTCCATTGTTTTTTCTATGTAGACATGGACGCGTTTGACGGTTGCGCTCGCGTCTCTTGCAGCGTCTCGTGCATGAAACGGCTTTCTAAAAACACGGTGCTCTAGTTATTAAAAGATGTTTAACTCACATCTTCTTGTATTTTTCCTATTCCACTGCCCGCGTCAACACAAAAGCACATTCTGTGTGAATGGCACCTAGAGAGCATCACACGTGAGCGATTAATCATGTGCATCGACATGCGTTGGATTGTTCTTTTCTCTTTACTGTTATTATCAAAGTGTCTAATTCTAGCGTTTGGTAATATTTCTATTCAAAATCACGATTCCTCGATTTATAAAAAATCTAATTGTGGCAAAACATTAAATTCGATGTATTATGCAACTTGCCGACAGCGTGTCTGTGGCCAAAATAAAGATAATTTATGCCTCCACGCAGCGCGCACACTCATATGACGCAGCTGTGCATTTAACAGGGGACCAATGACAATGCCCGTTCTAGATGGACCAATGACAATGCCCGTTCTAGATGGAGTTAAACCAATGGCAATTACATTACCCATTTGCGGAACAAGCGAGTCTTTGTTTTGAAAGAGAAAAAAAAAGCATATATTGCTGGACTCGGTCGAGACCAACTTGAACATTTGGCGAGTCCGATGACCAAGTCCGAGACCGGACTCGAGTACTACAGCCCTATGTCAAACAATGGCGCACATCAAACAAATGTTCAATGGCGTTTTCCCAGGTGGTAAACTAAAGGGAGTTTTTGCTGCTACAGTCAGTGTGTATATATATATATATATATATATATATTTATAATTAATACAGTGTCCTTGTCTAATATTGGCACCCTTGATAAATATGAGCAAAATGTGGCTGTGAAAATAAATCTGCATTGTTTATCCTTTTGATCTTTCACTCAAAAAATTCTAACCTATCATTGAAATGAAACAATTGAAAATGGGGAGAAAATATCATGATGAAATAAATCTGGTTAATGTTGCTCGCTCAACCCAAAATGCGCTTTGGTAATTTGCTTTTCAAGTATCTGTTGGATAAGCAATAGTTTGTCTAATGTTTCTAAAAGTAAATTCTAAAATCCTGTAAAGATTGACAGAGATTTTAATAGATCGCATTTTCCCGCAGTTTTGGTATTTTAGAAAGAGTGTTTCTTTTATTAACGCTACTAAATAATTATTTAGGTGCATTTCATCTTGCGTGTGCTTTTCATGGGCCTGATAAGCAAGGTTTATTTTGTGAAATTCTATGTGAATTTATTTAATCTTGTGTGCATGTTTTTAATATTATGTTGCACAATAACTGAAGCTGTGTTTTTATTTAAATAAAGTAGGCCTAATTAAAATATAGGCTACTTTTTCAGTTATTTTAGGAAGGTTTGCCAAGTGGCTTAAAAACAAGACACATTTTTTAATTAATAATTTAAATTTAATACATTTAAAATAATAAAATGAATTTGAAAAAGTGCCAGCTGAACATCACCCTGAAACATAACCATTATGTATTTCATTAGAAACGGGGAAGAAAACCACAATTAGGCCTACCAGAGAAATGTTATGTCAGAGCGTGATCTGAGATTTGGTTTACGGAGCGGAACATTAGCGGAGCGTTTGCTTTGGCTGTGCGTGACAGAGCGGAGTGCATGCCCACAAAGCGGAGTTTTGAGCGCTACGCTCACATGCTCTGGTCATAATGCACGATCAGGTGGAGAGTTTGAGTGGCCAAAGACTCTCCAAGGATCACAGCTGGAGAATTGTAGAGATTAGTTACGTCTTAAGGTCAGAAACATAAACAAATATATATATATCAATCATCCCCTTCATCACCTCATGTTGTTCAGGAGGGTTTCAAGGAAAATTCTCCTCACTCATCCAAAAGCAAACTCCAGCAAATTCAGTTGTCAGACATGACTGGAACTTCAAATGGCACTGGCTTCTATGGTCAGATGAAACTTAAAAAAGAGCTTTTTGGCAGCAAACCCACCAGATGAGTTTTGTACAAATAGGGATAAAAAAGTACCCCATGTCAACGGGTAAATATACTGCTGGATCTTTAAGGTTGTGGGCTTGTTTTTCTGCCAGAGGTCCAGAACATTAGTTTATTTTAAATGAGCCTTGGCTCAAAGGACACGACGGCACTTCTGAACCATGATTACATATGGCTTCCTTTTTACATGATAGAGCTTTAGTTGGCATCTGCATATGGCACGGCGGATTGTGTTTACCGACAGTGGTTTGTGGAAGTATTCCTGGGCCTGGGCCAATTTAGTAATGTCAATGACATAATAATGGCGGTGAGCGATGCAGTGTCGTCTGAGGGCCGAAGACCACGGGCATTCAACAAATTTCTTCGTCCTTGTCTCTTATGCACAGAGATTTCTCAAGTTTCTCTGACTATTTTGATGATGTTATGCACTATGGATGATGAGATTTGCAAACCTTTGCAATTCGATGTTGGGGAACATTGTTTTTAATATATTCCACAATTTTCACAGATTGGAGAGCCTCTGCTCATCTATACTTCTGAGAGACTCTGCCTCTCTAAGACATCCCTTTTATATTACAGACCTGATGTCAATTAACTTAATTAGTTGCTAGATGTTCTCCCAGCTTAATCTTTTCAAAATGTCTTGCTTTTTCAGCCCTTTGTTGCCCCCATGCCAACTTTTTGGAGACCTGTAGCAGGTATTAAATTTGAAATGAGCTCATTTAGTGGATAAAAGTATAAAATGTATCCGTTTAAACATTTGTTATGTTATCTATGTTCTATTGTGAATAAAATATTGGCTCATGTGATTTGAAAGTCTTGTAGTTTTCATCAAAAAAATGTCTCCCAACATATCCGGAATTCTGGAAAATATCTGTCATGATAACTCTCAGAAGGATTGGCATGGTAAAATACATGACAATATTAATGTATTTGGTCTTGGCGGAATAGATCTGCTACGTTGCTACGTTGCTATGCTGCTGCTGCTGCTGCAGTGGCAGAGCAAGTACAGAGACTTGCTACTGCCAATACATCCACAACATGCTGCTGTGAGCATGTTATAAATACTGTTGCTGCAAATATATAACATACAATAAATAACCCCCTATAGCATACATGAATCACCTCATAGCAGATCTATACAGGTGGAGCTGGGGAAGGTGGAGGGTTTTCCGAAGCACGCTGCGAACTGCTACAACAACACTAGTTATATATTTGAATGTTAAGTAGAGAGCTCATTGGCTACCAATATAAGAGAACCAATCAGCTGGGCCATGTGATAATGATGTCATTAGGTCAGATTGAGTTAGACCTATCAGACTGCGCCATCTAGAGTTCCATGCCAGAACTCTGTATATATATATATATATATATATATTAGAAAGTGCTTATTTTTTTTTATTTTTTTATTTGTATTTACATTTTTATGTAGATTTATTCATTAGCTCACATACCCCTGAATCACAGATTAGCATGTAAAATCATAATTAATAAATAAATAATAACAATAATGAAATGATTATATGATACCATGAATACAATTAAATTATGAGGAATTTAATAAAGTTTAACAAAGTTTCTTATTGCTTGGACCTGTCATTGTGAAGACTGATATTGGACATATCATGGGGCTTGCCCAGTAATCACTAGCTCTGCTTCGAAAGGTCAGCGGGAAACAAGGTCAAAGTTGAAATTGTTTGAACTTTGAGCGCCGTGTTACAATGCTTGGCCAGCGCACGACACATCACTGGGAGTAATTTGCAGCTGACGCTTCACTCTACAGGGTTCAATGCATTGGAGAATGACGGGAGTCATGTGAAAGCGGGAGTTTCACTTTATAACCCTATTATTGTGAGTTTTGTTAGTTTTACAATAATGTATTGTATCTCTGGTGTACTGAGTTAATCTGTAATACAGAATACAATAATAGTTTTCCCAGATAGCTGCACTTTAAACACTGCTGTTATTGATATGTAGTGCTTACATAATGCACACTCACGGTATAATGGTTTTTGTCTTGTAGTGGATATGCAGATTTACTAAACATTTCCACCCATCTTGATATTTCCAGGGATATTTTTGTTAACTAAAACTAATAAAAGATGAAAAAATTTTTGAGAATTAGAAATGTAGCCTTGGCAGCCAAGTGAAATAAGTTGAAGCACTAAAATGACTTAATGGAAAATAACACTGACAAAAAAGTGATATAAAAAAGGATAGAGGCATATAATAAAATTAGTGAAAATGTAACTAAAATGAAAATATAAAAATACAAGTTACTTTAAAAGATTACTAAAAACTATAATAGTATATAAATAATGCTACTATAACACTGGCTATCTCAAAATATTTTGTGGTTTTGTTGGAGCTGTGGTGCTGCGGTTTCTTCTTTAGAGATGTTAGGTTCACAATATCAAGTTTCAATTCCTGCACCAAAACACATCAAACTTAACTATGCTAATATGCAGAATTGTATATGCACACATCCAAATTGCACAAAGATTTGTGAGCTATTGTCGAGGGGAAAATAATGTCTGTCACACACACACACAAATCTCATGTATTGATTCAGAAGACACTTTTCTGTAAACTGTATGCGCTTTATTTTTTTTATTTTTTTTTGCGGGGGGGGGGCAGTGTTTGACAACCCCTGGCCACCATTTGGAAAAGAGCAGTATAAACATTCTACTAAACATCTCAATTTTTTTCTCAAAAGAAAAATACAGGTTTAGAATGACACGACGGCGAGTACAGTAAATTATTAGCACACCTCTAACATTAGTAAATAAGTGTTTTAATCTGGAGCCCTGGGAAAATCTGTCTGTGCAAACAGTGCAGTGAAAATTGCATCAACTGTGTAGTTCTGTCTGGAGCCACTGTGGTGCGGAAATGGCAAGCTTTGTCAAAGTAGGATCTCTGCAAGCAAACAATGCATATGCGCTGTATAATTTATATTTTGATGCCCTAAACCATTAAACTCTGCAGTCGCATAAACATTAACCCAAATGGATTATAAATCAGATTTGATATTATGTGATGTACCCATCTGCCACACGAGAGCCAAAGTTAGTAATCTGACCGATGAACCCGCAGTACGGCGAGTGACTGTCAGCTCTATCAGTCGCGCTGCCTCTCCAACTCATTTGCTTAAATGAAATCACATTTGCTGGGTGGAAATAAATGATGCTGCCACCTTTCAGTCCGTGTACCATTTCTCTGCATGCACACCAAACTGAAATGTGTACTGCTAATTGTTGCACTTGAAAGCACTCTATACTGGGAATGCTCAGCTGTCTGACTCAGCTGCCGTAACATTTCTGTCTCTCCTTCATCTCGTCTCTCTCACTCTCTCTGTGTTTCTTTTTTTTCCCAAAATAGCAGATTCTAAGTCTGGCACTGCAGTTATACAAAGCCGACAGTCCAAGATTGAACCAGAATAAACCAGAGTGAACCCGAAAGTGACGATTACATTTATGAGATTTTAGAAGTTCAGCTGGATGGAAAACTGTTATGCAGCACAAATTATTACTAATATAACTTCAAAAGAGACATTCCTATAGATAGGTCATAACACTTATTTGACTTTCATTTCAATACATGACAGATCTAAGGCCATTATCGCTGATACTGATGCCTCTGTTAAATGGATTTCTGAGAATGCAATAATCCAAAATAATTGAAACTGTGTAATTATAGCCATTTAACATTTTAAAACCAATATTTCTGACTTTTCCTATTAAACAAATAATAAAATTAGTTTAAAAATGTCTCTTTGCTTAATTTTTCACGTTCATGTTGGTTGTTACATTAATAAAAGTGCTCAAATAAAGAGCCTAACGCTACTACTACAAATTATTATTATTATTATTAGAAGTATATTATTATTATTATCAAAGAAGATGCAAAAAAGATAAAACTGTTAATACCCAAATACTTTAATGTTTACCTCCCAAAGAATCACTCAATTTCTCAACATAGATGAGATGGCTCAACATAGATAGTATGGCTAAAGCAAGACTAAGTAGTCTAAACTGAACAGTGTACTGCTTTTGATATGGTAAATCCTGGTGTAGATGCATGCAAAGTGAACGTTAACCAATGCAAATGGGCATACATCACTGTTTTGATGTATTTACTTGATTTATAACTGAAATAAACTCTTCACTGGTATCCTTGAGTGAACCCCAAGTGTTATTTGTGTCCTTGGTTTATAACCTTGCATAACTAACTTCTATCAAAGATGTCCTTCCCCAGGACAATTAAAAGCTGAGTTTTAAACAAAATGAAAATGCTTCAAGGAGATGATAATGCACAGGGAATACAAATGCAATTTCCATTTCAGAGGTGGCAACTTCAATGGCATGTGCTCAATTTACAATTTTAACTTTGTTGTGCACATGACAAATGTGTATGTCCTTCACTTTGATATCATTAACATCAAGGGGTCAAGGTTTGGCTGCTTAGCATGGCCCCATTATCCACTGCTGGTTGATGCCGTAACTGCACCATCTGACAGCAAAGAACTACCAGACAGCTCTCACCCCAGGTACCGTAGACCTTTATGTGAAATCTAAAAGTAATTCAAACAACAATAATAATAATAATAATAATAATAATAATAATAATAATGTTTAAACTATAAATTGCAAGGATTTTTTCATTGGATTATCATTTATAGATTTACGTTATATTATATTAGATATTGTAATTAAATATTCATAAGCATATGCATTATTATACTAACAGAAGACAACTGTCTAGCTCTTCATGACTCATTAAATATGCATAAATGCTAATTTGTGTGAGAAAAAAATTGCACTTAAAAGTCAATGGTGTTGTTGTTCCACAACACGAGTAATTTAAAAAATATATTAACTCATTCTGATTACAAAGTTCATTCTCACAGAAACACAGAGCGTTTTTCAAAGTTTGATACTGGGTGATTGCTTCCGTTGTAGTCTTTAGTTATAGCAATTAGCAATAAATGACAACATTATTCAAATCAGCACACAGATCTAAACATACAAGTCATTCATCAAAATATGTCAGTCATAATATGAACAACAACAACTGCAAAAAAGAATTATGGAAGGGAAAGTTATGATGATTGATGAATCTGTTCACTGTAAACCACAGTCTTTGACAAACCTTGAGATCTCCAAATGTTTTTTAACAGGTATTGTGACAGGAACAATGTAACTTGTATATAAATAAATCAGAGCATGCATGCAATGGGTGGGATCTTTTGAAGGCAGTAAGTAATGACCTAGCAATGTCTCACAACCCCTTAGCAACTGCCTAGCAACAGGTCCCAGTGTAATCTTAGAACCAGAACCAAACTCCAATACTGTGGTGGCGAGTTTTGCACCAACAGACCACTCACATTTACTTCAGAGAGTGCACATGTAATTATTTTGCAATTATGTTTTGTACCGTTGGTGGTGTAGAAATCCTTTAAGATTATCTTTGGGGCATGATGGGAAGTGTGATATTGTTCTGTCAGGCTGTCAGTTCTGCTGGCTGGATGTTGAAATGAAACATATGAATCAAAGCAGTCGGGGGTTCAGGAAGACGGATGGCCTTCACTGAAGGTGCTTCTCATCACCTCTCCTGCAGTGACCTGGATGGAAAAGGTCAACCTAATTAAGAGTAAATGTACACCTTTGATCGTCTCGTCCAAGAATAATGAAGAAACTGAGCTTGTTCATGGAGCTTAAGCTGAGGAGACGTAAACTGTTATGAAAGCCAGTGAGCCGCCTTTTAAGGCAGATTAAATGCATGCACACTGCTAAAGACTAGACCAAATTCCAAGGTAGCACGACTTTCAGTGCTGTTATTGTTAACTAAATATTAAGCTGAAATAAAACAATATCAGTCAATCAAAGAAATACTTATTTAAATATATTCGAAATATATATAAAAAATGAAAATTAGAAATGTTGTCTTGGCAACTAACTGAAATAATAATTGCATTTAAATAATAATTACAATGACTAAAAATAATTTAATTAAAATACATTTAAATTACAAAAAAATGACAAATATTATGTAAAATTAAAACGTAAAACACAATGATAAAAAGTGATTTAAAATATTATTTTAATAGTTAATTTTAATACAGTAATAGTAGTGTTAAATAAATGTTCAATACTTTAAAAAAATAATAATATTTGTGTGTATTGCATGTTTTATACTTTAAAAGCAATTATGTGTCCGTGTGGCAGTCATGAGGAGCACTAATGTGTGTGAAGTTGGCCTATAAAGAGTTTTCAAAATCAGTGAATTAAAGGGGTCATCGGATGCAAAATTCACTTTTTAAGTTGTTTGAACTTAAATGTGTGTTGGAAGTGTGTGTACACATCCATATATATATATATATATTATTTTTTTTTGTTGTTGTTGTTTTTTTAATCCTTATTTTAAAACCCCCTTTCTCAAATCAGGCTGTTCTGAGAGTTCTGTCCGAATGACGTAGTTCTGTACAGGCCCCTCCCACGATAGTTGATTGACAAGCCGTCTTACCTTAGACCCGCCCTGAGTGAACTGTCATCTGTCCACCATTGTGTTGATTCCGGTACATGGGAAGACTGTCTCCCATTGAGCGATGGAGGTTTGTTGTTGTAGGATATAATAATGAATAAAGCAGTCGTCAGTTACTCCCGACATCTGAGCCGATGAAGACGCAGAGGATTATCGTTACTTTCACTTTGAAGTGAATCCTCGATCTACATAAATGCATCTTTGTTCACGCAAATCATTCCTGATCCAGCTTCATCTACAGAAGAAGTGAGGATAAAGGTTTTTATCAATCTTTGCAAATCAACTTTCCTAATAATGTTCTAGTTAGCCAGTATCATGGCTAAGTAAACAGTACTGCTCGTCAGCCCATGAATGAGAGGGGCGGGGTCAGTAGAACTCATTTGCATTTAAAGTAACATGGACTAAAACACAGCTTGCTGAAAACAGTGCTGATTTTGACAGGGTACAAAAGGTGTTTTTTACACTACCATTGATAAATTTTAACCAAAGTATGTTATAGACTTTTAATTAAGACCCTAAAGAATCATATCAATTTGTGCATAATGGGCATCCGCTGACCCCCTTTAATAGATTCCATCTCAATTGTAATGCTGCCTTAGAAATCAGCTGCTTATGTGCAGACAGTAAGGCAGCTCACTGGGATGTGAAATGGAGTTGTAGTAAGTCAAATGGGTTGCCTTATCATCCACAAAATAATAATTTAACAACCATTCAGAAAACTCTTAACACACCACTGGCAACACCCTTGCATCAGTCTAGCAACACCAATTGTGGCAGGAAGTGTTACATTTTCTTCCAGTCCTACCCATTTCCTAATATTTCTGCCCCTTCATGGATAAAAAGACAAGCTGAAATGAACAAACATAGCATTTGTGAATGAATGGAGCTGCCAGCCGTATTTGAAGAGCAAACCTCCTAAGAGTCAACATCATCTCACTGATTTATCACAGAGACTTTAACAGGATGTAGTTTATTAGACAGCCTGCTAAAAACTTGATTAAAGAGAGACTCTTATAACCTTTCTCAAGTCAGCTATGCAAAAGCCGCTCGGTGGCAGAGCACAGCGATCTTGGCTTCCCTGAGACTCAAGCACCCACTGGCCAGCTGTTCACACGCCTGCCAAGAATTCTGTTCTTCTCAACATCTGTCTGGTGAATTAAGTAGCACCATGATAGCTGAAGACAATGTTTGTTATCTGTGTTATCCAAGGACGAGCAGCTGGCCACGGTAAAGCACCATATCTTAAAGAGTAGATATAATTATTGATGTTGAGCTGTTGACAAAGTCTATCAGCAACTTTGGTCAATCTCCACCAGCTGTCGTTGTAGTATAATGCTAATGAAAAGTGTCAGTAGTATTGTTCGAGGAGAATTAAATTATGTGAGCGTGTGCATGCTGCATACCGACCGTGCACCATGGAAAAATCTATAGAAAAACTGAAAATGCGCTGGCGAAGTTTACAGAAGTTTCCTTTAACCCTAAAACGCAATGCAAAGGGTAATTAAAATTTGCTAAGAACATTTGTGTCAAATAAACTCTAAAATCAAAAGAAAAACAAAGGCATTTGATTTTACTTTAGAAAACTCCACCAATTATTTTATAACAATTACATCCTTTTTTTCCAATTATCAAAATATTTAAAGGACAAAGCAATTTCTTGTCACATTGTATTTGGTGTGCAACCTGAAAAAAAAAAGAATAATAATATTAAAAGAAAAAATTAATTCTGGGAATGTCAATCCATTAAAACACACACAAACACAACTACCTTAATATTGAGAAACATTGCCTTACTGGATATATGCATGTTAAATTGTAGGTAATTTCTACTTTTATGTACATTAAAAATGAGAATTACAAACAAAAAACAACATTTACCCCTCTGGGGTCTGAGGGTGTTTTGGGGACCTGGAGAAGTTTTGACATGCCCTGATATTTGTGTTGTTTTTTCAGTATCTTAAGAAAACATATTAAACTGGACTACCATACTATGTGAGCAGCATGAATCTTCATGTTTGTCACTGAAAAAGTCACTGAAATAAGGCCATAAAACATGCAGGACTTCAAAAAAATTGTTCACAAGACTTTGGAGAACTGGATGTGGTAGACTAGTTTTTGATACAAAATGGTGTAAAAATAATCCTGTTTACAGAAAACAATATATTGATAAAATTTTTGTAAAACTTTTTGTTAGAAAGTGTATGTGAGGGAGTGAATAGGTTATTTAGTGATTCACACCTGAGAGACAAAGGGTCTCCCATAATGGGCCATCAATATGAAAGTGACTGAGGCAGATAAGACAGAGTGTGGGGGGAGTAAATTAATGTGGGTTTCTGATTATTTGTATATAATTTTTATTATCATTTGTATTTTATTTACAATACAGTATAATGAAAATATACAAAGTGAAGGTCAAGGGCACATGATTGAACATACTGATCTGAACACTGATACTTGAACAGTAGCACACCTTTGGGCCAAACATTCATTCATACTATTAACACTCACTCTACTTTTATATATTTACTTTTATATTTTATAACATATAAAACATTAAACAAACATTCTGGCTTTGTGAGGCATTTAGACAATTCAATTTCACATATTTCAAAAAGTTTCACTTGATTTCAAACGTGTAGTCAGGAATTATAGTTTGGGAAAAGTCTAACTAGTAAAATGTGTACAAGTTATGGCATAATGTGGCATAATGCATCCGGGTATCTGTCTCCTCACTATCTCTCGTTTACGTCCCAGCAGGATCCAGAGCTGTAGGTCTCTGAGGCAGAGACCTCCTTCTTTTGACCAAGTAACTAATATTGCTTAGTTTCAAAACCGCTGTCAGATATAGCGACTGCCTTTTCTCTAAAACGGGCAGCTTTAGTATGACAGTCTGTCTCTCACGTGTCAGGTCTCCTGCTGATTAATCGCCGGCCCAGTGAGACTCAGGTTAGCCAACACGTCCATTATTTGGTAAGTGCAGTTGTTGTACCTCTCTGCTGGTTCAATTCCTCACATGGTGACATAAATGCTCTGTTCAAAAACCTGGTGAGCTTCCTACCTAGACAGCATTATGAGGAATCAAGGAATCAAGTCCTGGCACAAAATCTTAATTGTTGCAGATAACAGTTTGTTTACGTTTTATCAAATTATTTGCTGCATTAGAAACATCTCGAATGGACTGAAACAAGAACTGAATGAATGAATTCAAGATTAATTTAATTCAAGTCATCATCCATCATAATCCAATAATAAAAAGTTTGGTAAAATATTATTTTAAAATTTTGATTATTTTCCCCAAATATATACATTATCGTTTTAATAGTTTGGGGTCAGTAAAATAGAATGAATGAATGAAGCAGAACATCTGTTTTCATCAAACTAATAGATAAGAATTGGTTATTGAGCAGCAAGCATCACAACTGGACAATTGAAAGATAAATAATTAAATCCAATAATTAAATAATTAAATGGCTTTGTGAGGCATTTAGACAATTCAATTTCACATATTTCAAAAAGTTTCACTTGATGTCATACGTGTAGTCAGGAATTATAGTTTGGGAAAAGTCTAACTAGTAAAATGTGTACAAGTTATGTCACAACAACACAATAACAACAGATGCAAGTAATCGTAGGCTACTCGTGAGGATGATATCCTCCACCAGATCAAGCTGCGCGACGCATCGCGTTGTGTTCATCTTCTAAGATCGGATGTAAATTCTATTTAAACACTCAAATATATATTTTTTTGCTCATTTGTACTTGTGAAATTTCAAAGACATATTGACTGGTGATATTATATGGTTACATAGAAACAAAGAAACATGATGATAAACCCCAAAATGTTGTTTTCGCAAGCATTTGTAGCTCATTTTCACATACCTGTAAAATGAATGAAAATGAATGATGTAATTCATCACTGTCTTGCTTGTCAACCATCTTCCTCTTTTCACACCACAGGTGCATCTCAGCATAGAGAAAAAATATCACGCTCCAGATGTAGTGAACAATACATTATGCCACTAGAGGAAGACAACCTTTCTGCAAGAAGATAATAAAACTGAAAACAGTCTATAACCCAATAATCATGGAAAATGAAGACCAATTTAATAAGGAAAGGGGAACTGAACTTTTGCAAATATTCAGTCGGCTTTGGTCCTGGAACATTTTCATAAAAATGAATAAACGTATAGTTATTATTTATGATGGGCAGGAACATTACCAAGCCGGCATGTTCATTAAAGCAAAAAATGTAGCTCTTTAATGACTCGCTGCTTATGACAATTAAGTTGTGAAGAAAAATGAGATGGATATGCATGTTTGATTTGCAAAGCATTTTATAAACGCTTGAAATCAAGAGCAGTGAGGACAACTATATACCACTGTGATAAACTGTCTCTGGTTTAGAGCTCCAAGTCACATAGACTAAAGAGTAGAGCAGCTGACAGGCCAAAGATGATGGACTCTGACCACAATCTCGCCTTCTTACCTTGTCAAAACGGAACTGATGACAAGGTCAATACCCATGCCATGCCTCATCTAGCTCACTCTGACATTGAAGAGCCTTCCTACCTGATTTTTTGCAATTTGGCTCCAGTTTCTCAATTCCCAGACCATTTAGTGACTGAGACACGGTCGAACCCCCAAGCTCAGGCATTCTGGGAAAGATTTGAGATGGGTGTCTGATTATGGGAACGAATTTGATGGAAAATGCTGATCTAAGAATCTGTCTGTTCTATTAAGTCAAATGTAAGTGGTTTGTTTAATTTATTTCAAAACCAGTTTTCCAGATGTTGGAACATGAATGCAGAATGGCATTGAATGGTACAGAATTAAAATGCATTCACTTGAATTAGGGGCCTACTTGTTAAACAGAAGAGGGTTAAACTTTTGAAAATTCTATATTTGGCATCTTTGATCAGCATTATTAAATATTTTAGTTCCACAGACTTAAGATTACAAGTTAGTAAAAAGATGCACAAAGTCAGTTGATGCAAAAGAATGACTTTAATCTTTTTAAACTTGTTTTACAGTTAGAGCATATCTAAATCAAACAAGATAAATATGTGAACTAAAACAAGTGAAAAGTTTACCGATAACAATTGATCTTAGCACTTAAGAGCGTTTTCTACGAGGCATTTTATGAATGTTCGTTATTGTTTCACGTGCTTTTCTCAAAACTGCACTTAACACAATCGCACGTAGCCCTGCTTTAAGTGCTTAGGAGTTGCTATCCGTTGGTCAAGTGCTGAAATGTCAATTTATAGAATGGTTCGTATGTACATGCTTGTTTATTGAACCTAATGCTGCATTCCAGACAGCTCAGATAATATAATATCATTTACATTTACATGGATCATACAGATAGATCAAATAGAACTGATAGTGCTAGTACAATATAATATAAGTGTATAAGTTATATGTATAATAATAAGTGATAATTTTTATTTTATTTATTAATTTATAAAGAAACGAGCAATAAAGTGTACAATAAAGTATAATCAAAAGCTTTAATTATAATCCCATTACACTGGAATAAAGTTTGTCGATTGTCCTGCAGGTGACCTATATATATACTGTATATTCATACAGATCGATCAAATATAATTTACTCTAGAGCACTAATATAGATCTACAAACATGTTAAAGTGCTACTTAAGTTACGATGGTTTTGGGATACGGTCCGCAAGTCTAAGATGATTTGTGCGATCATTTTTACGATCAACTTAAGTTACGATGGTTTTGGGAAATGCAGCTTAGTGCAGTAAGATTTAATACACTCATATTAAAGATACATTCACTGAAAACAAATCTTAATATCTTATGCAGTGTTACTTCTTATGTCAGTTAATTTTGCTTGAATAACTTTTAGATATTTTATCTAAGAACAAACAAACATTTAATAGGATTCTGTAGTGCTGTACAAGTCTGTAAAATAGTTCACACATATTTCTGCTGTCTGTGTAACTAATACAAATAGCAAAAGCACACTACAAATCCTAAACTAAAATACTTAAAAAAAGAAGAAAAATAATTAAAACTGAACATATACAATTAAAAGCTAATTAACAGTGTTCATATACTTTAATAATATATAATAATAAGTATGACTAATAATTAAAGTAACTAATGATGCTAAAATAACACTACCCTCCATCCATCTATACAGTATGCTGTTAAGGCTCCTTTGAATATGAAGAAAAAAAGTCAATTTGTAGTCAAACTATATGAGGTGACAAGTGTTTTAACCAAAGGCATGAGCATGGAGCAGTTAACCATCTTCATTACGCCATTAACTGATCTTTTAAACAAGACCAACACTACGCTCAATTTCATTAGACATGTCTGGTTGTTTCTGTTATAATATTCTAAGTGAAATGGTTTCTATTTTAAGTTCTTTGCTGTTATTTTCCACTTGACTGATGGGTTCTTGGGGCTTCTGTGGCCTCTGAGACAACTCAATATATGTCTTTCCCTGTTACCTAGAGTCCCCCCGTAGAGCCGAGGCAAACCCCTTCAGGGTCTTGTAGGCATAGTTTAGTGATCTAGGTCAGCGCTGAGGCCCTTGAGACCCCGCTGAGTACGGAAACCCCGGCCTGGCCCTCACATGAATCAGCCAAGTCAAGCCTTTTCTTGCCAAATCCAATCCGTCCGGGTATCTGTCTCCTCACTATCTCTCGTTTACGTCCCAGCAGGATTCAGAGCTGTAGGTCTCTGAGGCAGAGACCTCCTTCTTTTGACCAAGTAACTAATATTGCTTAGTTTCAAAACCGCTGTCAGATATAGCGACTGCCTTTTCTCTAAAACGGGCAGCTTTAGTATGACAGTCTGTCTCTCACGTGTGTCAGGTCTCCTGCTGATTAATCGCCGGCCCAGTGAGACTCAGGTTAGCCAACATTATTTGGTAAGTGCAGTTGTTGTACCTCTCTGCTGGTTCAATTCCTCACATGGTGACATAAATGCTCTGTTCAAAAACCTGGTGAGCTTCCTACCTAGACAGCATTATGAGGAATCAAGGAATCAAGTCCTGGCACAAAATCTTAATTGTTGCAGATAACAGTTTGTTTACGTTTTATCAAATTATTTGCTGCATTAGAAACATCTCGAATGGACTGAAACAAGAACTGAATGAATGAATTCAAGATTCATTTAATTCAAGTCATCATCCATCATAATCCAATACTAAAAAGTTTGGTAAAATATTATTTTAAAATTTTGATTATTTTCCCCAAATATATACATTATCGTTTTAATAGTTTGGGGTCAGTAAAATAGAATGAATGAATGAAGCAGAACATCTGTTTTGGTTCTTGAGCAGCAAGCATCACAACTGGACAATTGAAAGATAAATAAATAATTAAATCCAGCAAACAAATAAATAAATAAATAAAATGTAGGGGCATCAAAATGAATGGGCCCAATTAATTCAGATTAAAAAAACAGTTTTGAATGAAGTAACTTAAGGTTTTCCACCAAAGTGCTTGCATTATAATCTTGAATACATTAACTTGTATGCCCCTGTACTTGTTCTACTGGTGTTTTTGTCCAGCTCTTTGAAAAATGTACAAGAGTTGTTATGTAGGTGAAAACCTACATGAGCGTCAATCAATACTCATTCACTAGCTCGTCTAAACCACACTGTGAATGCCTTTAAGAGCTTTTTTTATTCAATTTACTGAAGATGTCTTGCTTATTGACAAAGCCAAAGATGCAAGAACATTGGTAAATGCTGAAGAGTGGATTTGTAGCCCGAAACCTCTATTCAGAGTTTGTTGTTATAGTTTTACTTTTAATGCTTTCTTCAAAACTCTCTGGAACGTTTTGACCCCACCGCCAAAAACTCCTTGAAATGCAGGTACAGAGCTGCTATAGCTGAATTGGACTTTTAGTGTTCAACCTGAAGTGCTGGCTTTGTTTCCCAGACAAGTGCAGATACTCTTCCTTGCATTGAACTGACTTAAGTAGGTTGCTTTGTTTGTGTTATTCTGTCCCTCAAGGTTTTTTTATTTTTATCTTTGAGTGTCTGCACACAAGAAGCTTAAGGTGCATCGATCTCAAAAAGTGAATGGGGCATCACAGGAAAATCAGAGAAAGAAACAAGGTTTTGAACGTGACATTCCGTCATGTAGCCAAAAGTCATGAAAAATGTGTCTTTGCTGCAATGCATTAGCACACCATGAACTTTATTGATCAATGATAATTTGTGAGAATTTTTACTTATGATTGTGCACAACAGGATTTTCAGCAAAGTTTTGATCAAGTTGATAATTTAGAGGCCTTAAAAATTAGTGTATCAAATATGATATATTAGGCTTTATAGGGTTAAGCTGGTCAGTAAAAACTTCTCAAGGCATGGACAGTAGACATGGATAGATTGTTTCATTTATAAAGAATGATGTCTTGGGATGTGTGATTTTCAAGTGTAAAACTGTTTACCAAAGATCGCGTTACCTAGCTCAATTTTGTTTTATCATTTTCCACGAAGCAAGATAAACACATTTTTTTAAGATATATTGATGTTAATTGTCGCTGGACGAGTCGTTAATAAAGTAAAATCATGAGTTAAAGATTAATATCACTTCAATCAAAGCAATATCGAATCTTTAATAAATGATTCCCCAAAGCTGAAATAATAGCTTCATAAATTTATTTCACTGATTATTGGTTAATATGCTTGGTTTTATCTTGTTACCCTCCTCATTTGCTCCCTTTATAATCTCCTTGTGTCCTCTCCTCTCCTCTCCTCTCCTCTCCTCTTGAAGTCCTGACCTCTCTCCTCTCCTCTCCTCTCCTCTCCTCTCCTCCTCTCCTCTCCTCTCCTCTCCTCTCCTCTCCTCTCCTCTCCTCTCCTCTCCTCCCTCCTCTCCTCTCCTCTCCTCCTCTCCTCTCCTCTCCTCCCTCTCCTCTCCTCCTCCTCTCCTCTCCTCTCCCTCTCCTCTCCTCTCCTCTCCTCTCCTCTCCTCTCCTCTCCTCTCCTCTCCCTCCTCTCCTGTCCCTCTCCTCTCCTCCTCTCCTCCTCTCTCTCCTCTCCTCCTCCTCTCCTCTCCTCCTCTCCTCTCCTCTCCTCTCCTCCTCTCCTCTCCTCTCCTCCTCTCCTCTCCTCCTCTCCTCTCCTCTCCTCTCTCTCTCCTCTCCTCTCCTCTCCTCTCCTCCTCTCCTCTCCTCCTCCTCTCCCTCTCCTCTCCTCTCCTCTCCTCTCTCCTCCTCCTCTCCTCTCCTCTCCCCTCCTCTCTCTCCTCTCCTCCTCCTCTCCACCTCCTCTCCTCTCCTCTCCTGTCCTGGCAAAGAAAATAGTTTTCAAAGATGATTGGACCGAGTGCTATGCGTTTATTTTGCCCAAATCCAGCAAAAAGCCATTCTGTTTGATTTTTAATAAGACAGTTTGAGTTATGAAGAGTGGAAATGTCAAACGGCAAAACACAGATATTTTGAATGGCAATATTCACAAAATACAGAGGCGGGGACAGCAAAACTACGACAGCTAAAGCCTTCGTTTGAATCAACAAATATGTTTCTTGTGAGAGCTCTGACACAGTGAGAAAGAGCTACAGAATATTATTTCTGGGTGGCCTGGGTACTAGGCAAAAACAAGAAGGCATTCTCTGATGCAGAGATACTTAAATAGTGTTTATTGGAGATAGCAGAGGCTTTGTTTGAGATAAAGGAGAGACAGGAGATGTCAGAGAAATTAAAGAAACTTCCATTATCCGATGACACTTCAGCCAGGAGGACAGAAGTACTTGCCCATCACATGGTTAAGCAGTTAACTGATGATACCAAAGACGCACCCTGCCTTTCACTTGCGATGGATGAGTCACAACATATGGCACAGACCAAGCCCAGTTATGTGTATGTCAGATACTTCAGCGAGACAAAGGGGACATTCTGTGAAGACTTACTGAGCCTTACTCCACTCTGTCACAGGAGAGGACATCTATGAAGCGATCATGCAAATGCTTAATAAAAGGGAAATGATGTCAAGTATGGTGTGTCCATCGCTACTGATTTTGCTCCAGCAATGATAATGAAGGAGAAGGGAACTTTTCGACTTCTGACAGATGAGCACTCAGACCTGCTGACAGACCACTGTATGATACACCAGTCCATGCTGTGTTCTGGCCTTAGAAAATAATATTCAGATGTGAAGCTTGTGAACTACATGAGATCATCCTCTGCACTTCAGCACCTTCTTCAAGTTTCAAGTTTGCCTTTCTCTTTGGAGTATTACAAGCTGTTTGTGCATAGATAAGATCCCTGAAGTTACAAAGACTAAAGTCTCAAAATTGATCTTTACTCCTCCATAACTTTGTGAGGTGGCTGAGTAAGGGAAGAGTCGGAGAGGTTTTGGGTCATCAGGAAAGATTTGGAGATGTTTTGACTCAGCAGAAGAATGTCAAAACCAGGCATTACTTGGATTTTCTGAGGAATGATGACAGCATGAAGCTTGTGGCCTTTTTAGTGGATATATCATCTCATCTAAATGAACTAAATCTGAGGCTCCAGGGCAACACTGTGTGTTATCTGTTGGCAGCAGTACACTACTTTGAAAGGCAGCAGGAGATCTTTAAGAGTGACATCACAGGGCCACATATCCACTTTACAACTCTTCTCCAGCAGACTAACGGCAATCAACATAATCACCAACTTTCTTTTTTGGAGAAGCTAGCTGAAAATTTCAGGGAGCACTTTGAGGGCTTCAATGTTGACAGACAATCGCTGCTTTGGATTCCATCTCCATTCCTGGTCAAGCATGTTAACGGGCAGTCGTGGCCTAGTGGATAAAGCGTTGGACATGTAATCCGAGGTTGTTGGTTCGAATCTCGGCTCCGGCAGGAATTGTCCACGACTGAGGTGAGACCCTTGAGCAAGGCACCGAACCCCCAACTGTTCCACGGGTGCCGCAGCATCGGCTGCCCACTGCTTCAGGTGTGTGTGCACTTGGATGGGTTAAATGCAGAGAACACATTTCACTGCCGGTTATCCTCTGTATAATTGTGTATGTGACAAATAAAGCTCATCTGAGCTTAATCTTTTTTTTTTTTTTTTTGAGATTTCAAAAGAGACCAAGCATCTTCCCAAGGGCAAGCGTGGCATCTCTGAAGACTGAACTAATTGAATTGCAGGGAAAATGTGGCTTGCTTTGCCAGAAGTGGACTGTTGGACCCTGTTACGTTTTGGGCTAAAATGGTCACAGCTAAAAAATGTCCCCCAGCTTACAGAAAGTAGTCGTCAGTGTTCTTGCCATGTTTGGATTGACATATCAGTGTGAGTCTGCATTCTCAGCCATGAATGTTGTGAAGAACTCATACTGCAGCAGTTTGACATCTAGCAAGCACACATTGTGTGCCACGGTTTAGACATCTGATTGAAGACAGACAGTGCCATTTCTCACACCAGACTGCTCTGGATTTTGCACCGTGTTATCTATGGCCTACCTCTTGTTTTTTTTTTTATAAATTTAGTTGAAACTTAAATATTTATTTTGCTATTTTGAAGTTGATATTAATGTATTTTGAATGTAAAAGGAACTATATATTTTTTTCTAAATATTAGTGTTGATTTGTAATGCATGTTTATTAAAAACAAGTTTTGTAATAACCAATAGTTCCGGACCTTTAACATTGATGCAAATTCAGATTTGGACCTTTGAATGTAGACTCTGAGAACCCCTGTTCTAGTAGATGATGGAAGTGACAGCTCTTTCTTTTGGGTTTTGACTTACATGTTATTTCTTACTCTAAACCAATGGCTGGGTTTTATTTCCAGGAAGGCGTTCATGAAAAGCTAAGAAAGCTCAGCTGGTAGAGCATAGCACTGATAATGAAGGTCACAGGTTTAATTTCCAGTAATGACACATACTGCCTCTGCAACCATGTGATTGGTGGAGCGAAATAAATTAGTGGCAGATGCGTTTAATAAAATAGATCAACGTGTTTCTCAATTGGTTTTCAGGATTATGATTTCACATTGGACATCAAGTGTCATCAGTCCACACAGTGCCTGGATTATGGATAAATAAATACATACATAAATACATATTTCCATGAGGTCTTTAGGCCCAACTATATGAAGTTGTATATATATATATATATATATATATTACTCACATAATTACATATACACACATATTTTTAAACATCTCTTGCATTTTGATGGTTTGTCTGGGAAGTCAGCAAATCATCAGCAGAAATTGAAATCAGCACAAACGTAAACCCTTTTTAAAAAGTAGTCTATCTCATGGAAGATTATGAAATGTTTGACTAACTTTTTTTTAACTAACCAACTGACAGAAACATTCGGACTAAATACTGTAGAGAAAAACAAAAAATACAGACTTTTCTCCTTGCTTTTAAAAGTTGATAGGCTTATAATTTCTAACTAAACACAATCATAAGTTTAGCTTGTATTTATTTGCTGTCCATGATCCTATTGGGAATAGTCCTGTGATCCAAGACAGATGAGAAACACTTTTCCACATGATATTCAGATGCTTACTTGTATGATTGCAGCCCATCATAGACACCTGGTTAGACATCTGCTTATCTCTTCACACTACCCAGGGACGTTTCATGCAGTCAACAGCTGGGAGAAGTGGTCAGTTCCAAAGCCACCAGAGAAGAACACTTGTACTTTTCTCCCAACAAATCACCACCCTGGAGAAGAAACTCAAACATAGTAATAACTTTCTCTGGAGTAAATACACTCAAAGTCTGAATGCTAAATGCAAAGCCTGTGAATTCAAAATTAGAATGCATGCCAAACTTGATTTGTCAGTCTCCCAGCGGCCATTGAGAATAAAGAGAGCAGGATACAGTTTAGTCTGTGTGCCATTGATTAACATTCATCAGGTTAAAGCCAGCTGTCTCACACTCATCACCTGTCATGGTGAATATGCTCACTGCACAAGTGAACACAATTAAGGTTAATCACAGAGGAACTTTCTGCCAATGAGGTCAATGTGCAAGAACTTCACCATGCAGGTCTGTGTGTCTTGATACAAGATAAATAGAGACCCCTGGGTCGTTAACATGTATTGGTTTCTGGCATTATTTACTCGCTCTCATGTTGTTTCAGATCTGTTTGTTGTTTCCTTTGAAGAAGAGTCTTTTTTAACATCTTAAAAAAAATAAACAAGTAGTTTTAGTGGTTATGTCTGTCGATCTTGAAAAAAGTACTTGTTTGGAGCCTCAGTGAAGTGGAAGATTGTCAGTGTGTTGGGCAAAATGGCAGACTAATGAAAAAATCATCCATCTACTGTATCTACTGATCCATCAATCCACCTACTATATCCATTAATATAGTTCCTGTATCCATTTATTTATCCATCTACTCTTATCTATCTATCCATTCATCTACATACTGTACCCATCCATCCATCCATCTATTCTATCCATTGATCCATCCATACATCTACTACTGTATACATCTATCCATCGGTCCATCTACTGTATATCCATCCATTGATCTATCAAATGAATCCATCTCTCTGTCAATCCATATACTGTTCCCATCCATCCATAAAACCTTCAAACCTTAATGCTTAGAAAACTATGTCAAGCCACCCCTCAATATTTGTAGAGTTATATGAACTTCCTGAAAATTGTATTATTTTAAATTCTACTTTCTGCATTCAAATTTGAAATTATGCATCCTGTTTGCTATCTCATTGCAAATGGAGGAACTGGAACTGGATAACAGCAAACCATTTGAAATAATAACAGGGTGTGCAAACTGCTGTATAATTTTGCCCCAGCACCACAAGGACAACTCGTTTTCTCCATTTAATATTTATATTTTATTTGAAATGATGTACCTCTCCAAGGTCTGCCACCACACCCACTGTGCCAGCACTCAAATTCATAGGGCCCAGGACAAAATTTATGGATGGTCCTGCCTCCCCAGGGCCCAACAATAGGCTGTACCATTGAGGACCTTGGTGGACCATTCCTTCCTATGCCTGCCTCATAAACAAACATCCAAGTGGCCAGGGATATGTAAAACTGTGTGAATCGAATTCTGAAGAAATCTACAGAGCTTTATGTGCAGGAGTTTTTTTCTCTCTCGCTACAATGCATTTATATAACATTCAGGTAGTTTGAAATCAATTTCACAGTTAAATAATTTCTAACAGATTAAACATTTACTTTCACATAAATAGTCAATTCATAATGCAAACCTCAACGTAGACTCATTTGCAAATGGGTATTTAGAGGTAACTAGCTTTATATTGTGCTTTAAGTATTGTGGAAGCACAGCAAATTAATAAATAGTCCTAAATTCAACTTATGACGATTCAGATGACATTCAGTGATAAATTAGGCACAACATAAGAAAATACTTTTGCACTTGTAGTGAATGAAGAGAAGACTTGATCTTTTTTCTCACTTCGTTTGCTTTCTCAGCAAACTTTGCATGTTATTATTTGTGCAGGATAAAACTTTAACGCAATATTCTCACATGGCCACAGCTCTTAGATACATGCTGTGTGAAGATCCAAACATGAAAGAACTATAAATGGATCTATAAATGCCTCACGTCATTATGAATTTAGCTGTTTACATGGCTGGTATTCCAAGAGAAATCATTTGCAGATGTCAGTGAAACGGATATTATTGCAGCTTTCCAGATGTAATCTCAAAAGTGGGTCAATATGTTCCAAAATATCCAAGGTTTATTTAAAGAATAAACAGTTTGGATGCTGTCACCCGGAGGCTATGGAAAATGTAGAGGCCATACCTTGACAAGTTTGCTTGAAGCGAACTCGATGTTCCAGAAACATTTTCACTTATACACTGCTTATTGCAGGGCCATTAAGTTTTCCTGACAAATAACTGCAATGCAATGCAAAACAAAAATCCCCTAAATTGCTGTAATCTCTCTAAATGTCAAGTACACAATGACACTGTCAATATTATACCTTAGTTTATGCTTATCATTTCATATGCATTGCAATAAATTTGAATTTGGGGGGAAATGTAATTTTTGTTGGATTTTGGATGAGAGCAACATTCTGTCAAAATTAAATCTGTAAAAAAAAAAAAAAATTCCTAACCTTGTATAACTTAAAACATGTAAACTTCTCAGTTGTACCGTTGATTTTGATCGATGGAGGATCTCTGGGTAGTTCTTTTCAGAAATGATTTAGATGAAGTGATGAAATCACATTGGCTTGCAGCTTCTACAGAAGCAAATATCATCACGTTACATCCTCAGACCTCACAGAAGGTCTGTCTAGAAGGGTTTATATGCTATCACTTAAATCGTTTTTTGTTTAGTTTTTTCCCCCTAAGGAGAAAATGAATGGGATTTATACTCCCAGAACCCGACTTTTCCCTCTACTAGCATTGAATTTCAATTCCCCCCCTCAGAACAGACATTATCTTCCACCTTATGTGCTTCCCGTTTTTAATGAAACATGATGTAAACAATGACAAATGTTTGAAAATGAAAGATGATATTAAAGAGGCGGTCTGGGGTGCAGAGGGTCAGTGTTCGGATATGATTCTGGTTCAATTACTTGAAACATAATGATTGATAAAAGAGCAATAATCCACCTATTGTTTCCCTTTCTTCCTTCAAGGCTTTGAGACCCATTGTAAAGTGAAGCCAAGGCGTCTGGGGAGAGAGCCTATTGGACAGTTAAAAGTTTAATTAAAAGCCAAATGGATTGTCAACAAACAGACATTCAGCTTTCATTAGCTTTTGTCTGGCCCTCATCAAGCAGATGATTGAGGCAAATCTTGTGCTAAATAATGGGATGTGGCCGCTCTTGCTGGCACGAGTCCACTTAAAACAGCAGAGTAATTTTTACTAACGACTGTGATATAGAATTAGAAATCATTTAGAGTACGCATTAGGAAGGCACAGAACAGCATGCTTTTAAAGTTAATGACCACACACACTCTGCATGTCACCTCTGCAAAGAGGTAAACACTTTTTAGAGGAAGTTTGGATACATGTGAAGTTAAAATGTTGGCCCAGTGTAATTGAGCTCAATTTTCTAAAGAAAGTGTAAGTGCTGCTTGTCCATGTAAAACTGATAACATGCAACAGTGCAAATATTTAGCCTAACGCTATAAATAAAATAAATAATTAAATAAACATAAACATAAATAAATAAACAAACACACACAGTTTGCATTATGGTACAGTAGTAACAATTGGAGTAAATATGTGTTATTTCAGTTCCCCAAAAGGCTTCATTTCCTTGAAGCATTGTATCATCTTTTGTGAGATTCACTCAAACACTGAATGTCTTCGTAATTAGGCACTTAGACTGCAAACATAGTCTACTCTATACAAGTATGTAAACACGTTCAGACACTTCTACCTATGCTTGTCAGACTGCACTTTGTAACCAAAGTATGTGTTATGCATTTTCAGAGTTATTGCAATAGTGAAGTACCTAGAGTTAGGAGTTTGAATACTTCCCTAATCCGTATGAGCTTTAGCAAACAGCACTAATACAATCTGAGACCTAAAATACCTCAGTTCTTTACATTTCAGATATACTGTAAATCCAGGAGTTAGTCTCTTTCTAAAGTTCTTCTGTTTTGTATAATAAAAAGTGCACTAAACCTTCAAAAAGCCGTTGACTACCTTCATTCAACTTCGAGACACCTCTCCTGTTCAATCTCAGATTAGATTGCAGACATTGTTGTAAAACCAGACACCGTCTTAATAGAAGATTGTGGTCACAAATAGCCAGTTCTTCCCCAATAACCCAAGGTGTACTTTCATTACGTGAGGATTACTCATTTATGGAGGAGTGTGTATTTCAGAGGTCCCAGACTTTTGGTTTGTCTGTGTGTTCCCACAGCATGTCCCAATTGAATCTCAGGCTAGCAGTAATTATATAAATAAGTCTTGTGTCTTCTTGTGAAGCTGATTGTACCATCAGTGTGCTCTTTCTCAGTACAACGTTGGTCACATTATATGAAATGTCTTTCAGAAAAATCCTAATATGTCATCAAATCGATGTATACAACAAAATATATATAATTAATAAATGCCACTTTAGAATATTTGTAAAATCATTGGCAAACACTGCAATACATCTGTAATTGCATTAAATAAATACATAAAAATAACATAAAATAATATATGAATAAATCAATGTCTAAAAACATTCAGAATATTTTAGAATAATTAGCAAAATCCTTTGCAAAGATGATGTTAATGTATAAAGTAAAATATAAAATAAAACTAAATAAAATGAAAAATAAATGTCATCATAAAATAAAATAAAACATGCAAAAACTGTGCTCAGATTTTTCAAAGATCTCAATACGAACTTATATGATGCACACATTATGATTTTACGTGTTAAACTTTACATATGCCTTCGTCAAAGTGCGAGTGCCAGAATTTGTGAATTACCATCGAATTGTGGTTGGAGCTGCCCATTATGGCCAGACAAGAGCTTTTAATATTGAGCTTTCTGGAACCAAGCACCAATGGTGGGAGCATGAACACAGACAAGGTCACACAGAACCTGTGAAGTATGGGGGTGGATGTGAGATGCTGTGGGGATGTTTTTCTTCTAGAGGTTCTTGGACACATGGCCTCTCCAAGACATAGCAGGATATTTTATTTTAAAAGCTGTCATCTTCTGTGAGAAGGTTAAAACTGTGTCATGCTTGGACCTTCCAGCAGCAAAAAATAATCCAGAGCATGTGCACTTCCAAAACCATCAGTCCCGGCCCCCACTGCAAACCTCCGGGGTGAACTGAGTTAGCAACACAGGTTTTGAAGATTCTAGAGGGATTTGGGAATAGTTTCAAATCCATTAGTTTTTTGGAGTCAAGTGGGATCACTCTGTTATATAATTTGACCAAAAGTCCAAACGTTTACCAGTTTCCATTTTTTCTTTTGATTTATTAATCCAACATTGACTAATTTTAATGACACTCAGTGAATACATATAAATTCAATTTGTATGACTGGATGCAGTGATTTCATCCACATTTTCAGCATTATGGATTTCATATGGCCCAACAGAGGCCTGCTGCACAAAGTACATTTATAATTATCACTCATTTTCACCAGCAACAGCCAAAAAATCTGGAGGGCTTTTAAGATTGGACATTGAAGTAAAATTATGTTGACAAACCTCATCTGATTTTGCTACTAAACTCATGCATTTAACTTTCGGCAAGGTCACGACACAAATCTTTGAGAGATGCTTATGGGTAGATTCCCAAGCATAACCGTGAGGCGCATTAACACATGACAGTTCATTTTCAACCCTTCACCTCTAATCAATCGGTATATGCCTCATCTGACCCCTAATGACACCGAGGACAGTGGGGGCAGTCTTTGGTGGCCCGTATGGCATTAAATCAAGCTTAGATGACATTGGGCTGGACTACGGCCTTGTAAAAAGCTCAGCGACCGCTCTTGAACCTGCAGACGGCAGACACCGTTTGAGACAGTCTGGCCTGGGGAAACAGGTGGTCCTAATGCATAAATCTTTGGCCAGTCATGTGTCCACGGCTAGGTAATCAATCACACAGGATATGGTGTCCCGATGCTATCAGCGAAAAAATGAAGAGAGAACAGTGTTTTTTTCTCACCAACAGCAGTCATTCTCAACACTTTTACAGCAAAATAAACATCATACGATAATGATGCATTTAAAAAATGTTCATTTAAAAAAACTTTTTTTTAAATGTCACTGAACTTCTATTTGTGCAACAATGCAAAATGCAATGCATGAAAATTATGGCTTGGTTAGCTCTTAGTGTATTTTGCACACCATATCAGTTTGGCAAATATTCAGAGGATCACTCTGCCTTTTTACATATTTAAGTCCATAGGCCCTGGCAGGTCACGATAAATTACTTTTTTGATGCTCAAGGGTGTCTTTTAAGTTAAACAATGAAATTCAAACAGCTTTTTTAATGGCCTCGAGACTATGAGATATTGTATATTGGATCAGACATGGTGAACATACATATGAAGCTCAGAGATGGTGAATTAAAGGGCTTGTGTAGTTCATTTAAACTATGTTTATGTATTACTATGTTTATATGTTTAAGCATTACTAATGCCTTAAATAAAGCTATACACTGTGATTCAGCAAAATGATCACTTCAGCAACATCATCTAACATGATCCATTTTTAACATGTCAAAATATAGAAAAGCAAAACACATCAAGTGAAACTCCAACTAGAATGTGTCTGGGTCACATTTCCCCCCGAAATCAAAGACAGACATGTGATATTATCATAGAATAATGGAAAGATTTAGTGAATTTCATATAATCATGAATATTAAAATATATTACTCCCTAATTCTCATTACTGCAATGCAGGGCAGTAGGCACAAATCTAATTTACATTCCTTTAATGCATACAAACGCACAAGAAAACCAATAAAAAGCCAAAATAAAATGAATTAATAAATGCATAAATTATATAAATTCTTACTGTAAATATACATATGTGACCGTAGTCCACAAAACCATTCTTAAGTCGCTGGGGTATATTTGTAGCAATAACCAAAAATACACTTCATGGGTCAAAATTATATTTTTTTTTTTATGCTAAACATCATTAGGACAAGATTAAGTAAAGATCATGTTCCATGAAGATATTTAGTAAATTTCTTACCGTAAATATATCAAAACAGATGTTTTGATAAATAATATGCATTGCTAAAAACTTCATTTGGACAGCTTTAAAGGCAATTTTCTCAATATTATATATATTTTTTGCACCCTCAGATTCCAGATTTTCAAATAGTTGTATCTCAGCCAAATATTGTCAAATCTTAACAAACCATACATTAATGGAAAGCTTATTTATTAAGCTTTCAGATTATGTATACATCTCAATTTCGAAAAATTGACTCTTAAGACTGGTTTTGTGGTCCAGGGTCACATATATTCGGTACACGTGGTATCTAAATGGTACATATGAGCACTTTACAGTCGGCAGTCATGGCCTAATGGTTATAGTCTTGGACTTGTAGTCCAAAGTTTCTAAGTGAAATGTCCAGACAGTGGCGCTAAAACACACATTCAATACATGACCGTGGCACATTTTTATTACACTGGTACAGGCACGTATTGCTGTGTTTTAATTACGCTGCTTGAGGTACATATTGTGGCTGCTCATAATTAAAATATCCAGTAATGCTGGCCATGCCACCCGTGTAAATATCAATTTATACCAAAACCAATCCTAAACCTACCTGGTAGAAGGCAAACGCAATGCCGCAATTTGAACAAAACGTTGAATTATTCAGGTACCATTTGATGCTCTTTGACGGCGGTAACGTCAACTTGATTAAGAGTGACCATGACTTTCCTCTACATTAGTTTAACCGAATCAGGCCCCTGCACTAATCACTCTAGATTCAACCCGTGGAAAGACGTTATTAAAACAGCTTGTAAACAAAATGTCACGTACCATTTAATTTATGTCAGGCAAGTTATCAGTGTCTACAGAAATATTTGCTAGGAAAATGAAGTCTAGTGAAGAGTGTTTTGTGAAATATTAGACCATACTTCATCATATTTACTTTACATATTTAGTGATGTCTTAGCCTAATTATTTAATGTATGCTATGTTTAAATAAATATTTTATGAAACAAGTTATGACTCTGCAAGTTATTATATTTCAACAACAAACCAAAACTGTATAATTTAGAACTTCATTTAAAAACAATTTACATGTTTGCATATATTTTTTTTTGTGTGTTGATTATAATAATTTTCAATTATTATATAAAATAATAACGAGTCTGGAATAAATTTATTAAAACAGATCAGACTTTGACTGATTGTACGAACCAGTCATGCAAAAACAAAATAGCCAAAGTGACTTCTTACCAGTCTGTGCTTTACCTCAGTAATTCAATTTAGGAAGCAGCTGATGGATGGACGAATAAAAAGTTATTTTGTTTGCCAAGGCTTGAGGGAAAGAGCAAGAGAAGTGATTTACAGTGTACTTGGCTTTAGAGAGAGTTGCTTTCATACTCGTTCCTTTTCAAACACTACAAATGCTGTAATTATTTTACTAGGATCTAGAAACACCTATGTAAGACGGCTTCAGTCTCACAATGATTGAATGAATGAATAAAAATCAAGCGAGATCAAGCTTGAAACACTTACTATACAGTGCAAATATATACCTGTGATATCAAATAATCTGTATCTGTGTCTTGATGCAACATCCTCTTCACGAGATATAAAGACCCAATTATAAGAAATTAGATGCAACTGTAATTATAAAAAGTGATACTATTAGATATCTAATAATTATTAGTTATTATTAATTATAATCTTGCATTATTATATTGTGACTTATAAAGTTGCAATTACGAGAACTACAGTCTTTTAAAAAATCCAAATCTGAACATTGACCATCAAAATTAATACAATCACACACACTGAACTGGGGTGCTTTCAATCACTGATCAATCATATCAATCATACATATCAAATTCATCATAGGCACATTAAAGTTGTTGCGTGTATAAACAGATATTTCATAAATATTCAGGCAAAAATTCAAACACGTATTGAGCCAGTGATTGCTGTGTAAATGACCCGCAACAATTTTTCACCCTTGGGGAAACCCAGAGGAACCCTTCAAAATGAGACTGAACTCATTTGATGGATGTGTCTTGATGCTTCCTTGGCCCTGAGACCGCATGTCGAATCCACAAGCTGCCTCGGTTCCTCATTATTGCTTGAGCATTTACTTTCATAAAACTTACACTACAGACACGGTAAATGAGATCAAGGCTGGGTAAATTAAGTTGTTGACCCAGGTCTGGTTGTGAGAACAAGAAGTCAACATGGCGGGAGGATTGAGTGAAGTCAGGCTCGTTCACTGTACAGCTAAAGCAGTGGAATACAGTTCTGTGAGCTCTCATTTGACATCCGGAATGGAAAATAGGAACGTGAATAGCTTGAATATTCAGAAATAACTAAACATAGTTTTCTGAAGGATGAACAGCCTGGAAGTATCCAGGGTACTAATGCACATTGCAGCATCATGTCCATCATCTGTTTCCCGTTATCAAATGAGCAGATGACATGTTTCAAAATCTATTACTTTATATAACGGCACAGAAATCATTCTAAACACATTATTTGTGAATTATAATGAATCATGTTCAGTAATGTGACAATTTGTAAATGTCCTCTGAAGACTACGTTAACATGCATTCCCTTAGTAGAACTGATTTTCATTAAAAGTCCCAATAGCATTTTGGGATTTATAAAGGTAAATATTACTTGAACATTTTACAAAAATAAATGATGATGATCATTGGGAAGACTAAATGAATTAGTTATGGTATAACAGTCTATTATAGTAGAAAGTACAGTACATTATAAATAAATAAATACTATCCTCCCACTTTGTATTGATCAAATAATAATAACCATATTATGTTCACAGTATTTAATACCCTGCTAGCACATTTTTTTTTCTCTACCAAACATGTATGAAAACTAAGCATATTCATTTGAAGATGGCAGATGCTCTCAACAGAGCCCCAATCGAATCAAAACATAATATTTCAGAAGTGTTGCCTGTTTTCAACCGAGGCATTGTTCATTCCAGTAAATGTGAAAAAACATTTCCTCAGACACCGATCCTCAAGGTTGTTCCGCCTGACTTGCATTCAGTTCATGAGAGAGCAACTGTCAGACAGCCATCGCAGTGAGTGAGTAAATAAAGGGCATTCTGACACGATTCATTCACCGAGGACATCAACAGTTATATCACACCTAAACATCTATAAATGCACACACTTCTGTGTCCACTGAGGAATATCATACATTTCAGAGGCGATCAGTGACTAATGACCCTGTCCAGGTTCTTGAGCTCAACCAGCTAGTTTGCTATCGTAGAGAAATGCCATCTAATGTCTGGAAACAATATTAGGGCCACCCTATTTACATGGAACCTATGTGAAAAAAAAAACCCTTCAATCTCATTACATTCCTTGTGAAATTAGCATTGGAATTGGGTGAATAATTGGAACACTTGATCAAACATATATGATTAATTGTACTTAAATACGGCTTCATCTATTCATTATATTATATAACATAATCCATGTTGAATTGGCAGATCAAGTAAATATTATTTCTATAGGTCGGGTAAAGTATGCTATATTAATTGCTGTTCGATTACAGTTGGAGGACTACCTAAGGAATTGAGCAAATAGTCGCGCTCTCAAGGACAAGCAAAACATTTCGATTTTTCAGTGCGCTGAAAGGCAGTTCATCATCGAAATTCATATGTCATAATCCATCTCAGTTCAGTTTAAATAAATCGGTGATTATTGACTGGTGTTCACGGTCGTTGATATCAATACCCATTCATGAAGTTTGGCATTGAGAATGTCTGAGGCTAAGCATGCCAGAGGAGACTTTGGTGGCAAAATAGGAACACCCAGACCGGCTGACAGCAACAGACCTTGGGAGATCTATTCACCGGATCACATAATCAATACTAGCCAAGTACTAATACAAATATGTGGCCTTATATCACCTGGGAGTTTGCATGACAGCCACCTAGAACGGGCTGCATTCTAAAGAAACATATCTGAATCTAGAGAATGGATCCGTTGAAAAGAAAAGAATGTAAACCATTCAAGAGTCGAAAGAAAAGAAAACGAAAACCTGGAAAAGATAATGGTAAAAGAAAGGAAGATATGTTAAGGCCTGTAAGAGGTTTTTCACAAGAATGTCAGAAAGCCTGCTGAAAAGAAAAGCAAAAAGTAATTGTAATGGAAAAAAATGACCGAATAGCACGCCAAATGAAGGTCAGAAAAAGAAAGAGAAAAAATAGGGGACAAGCCCAGTCTGAACATACTGGTGACAGCAGTGGTTAATTGCCCAGAGCTACTCATATCATGTACATGCATCTGCTGAGAAATGTTAAAAACGCTTAATCATCAGCCGCTCCTACTGCTGCTCAGAAGTGCACCAAGTCAAACACAGTTTTCACAAATCTATATAAGTCAGTCTGAAATGAAGGCTCAAATCTCTAAATTCAAGGCTGTGAGGAGTGCTTTCCTTTTGTATTAAACGAAATACTGGACCAATGAAATGAGCAATTATGGATTATTTTTTTTGGTCTGTGAACGTGCTTTATCCCCCCCTAAGAGACATCATTTGGTGTTTTCCCGAGGCCAATGTTCCAGAGTGACCTTGTGGTCACTTTTTCATTTTAGTGGCCAAACCAATTTAGCATTTTTTTGTATGCTTCGAGGTCTAAATTTGGAATCCCGGCACTGGCATTATGCGGCCAAAACCTCGTAGAAGCTCTCTGAAAAACTCATCATTGATATAGCCTCGCATAAGATGTGAAGGCATCTTCTCAGATGAACTCACAAAGTCAAATTAGTTGTAATGATATCCCACAGATTTCCAGGGTTTCATTCTGTAGTAATAGAGTGCTCATGTTCCTCCTTTAAGTGTTCTTAATTGAAGCCAGAATCTCGCACGCCGTGTTGGTCTTATGCTGCAACTGCACCTCCGATTCAGGCGGGACAACTCAAGCTTGCTGAAGAACACATGACGTCACAGAACAGTCTGGCTTTTAATTAAAATGATAGAGGGAACCGCTTTTGAAGTGTCAAATCAAAAACAATGCCAGGAAAAAAATGATCTGGGTCACAATACAAATAATTTGGTAATTTGTCTTATTTTGCAGCTTAATTGTTGGTCTATGTAATTTTGATGGCGGTATCAAGCTGGAATTAAGGGAGTTTTGACTCAGGTTGTTACTTTGGCAACAGAAACATTGTTTTCGTACCATTGATGTCAATGAAAATCTCTGCATTTAATCAAATGATTAGACTTTAACCTCAGTCATTCAGCATCTTTAGTTAGTTAATTCTCTGTTAGTTAGTTAATTAAGTTAGATTAAATCATTTACAACGCTACTATGTAACAAACTTACCTTTAGGACTGATTGACCTTTATGCTTTAGTTTTTACAACAGCTACCACAGTTCAATACTGTAGACAGGAGCGAGAATCTGAGAAAGCGGTACAATCAGCAAGTATATCCTATCAATAATTATAAAGTTTTGTGTCATTACATGAGCTGGATTTATTGGCAACTAATACTTTAGGAGAAAATAATAGATGATTAACAACACTTACTTAAAGTCGCTATATATAACTGATATTGTAAAAGTATGTAAAATATTGCTACCACAATTACACCAATACATTATACTTTCAGTATGTATCTAAGAATACAAACCATTTATTACATGTTTAATATCATTTCATTGCCACACAATGAACACGAGTGTCCAATTTTGGTTCATGTTAAACAAATTGGTTCATTAAATTTCAATATATAACACATACAGTATATATGCTTCATTGAACATACATATATATATACTACAATGTTACATTAAATAATAATGAACATGATTACTGTTAATTAACATTATTTAACACTAACACTGTTATGTTCAGGGACAACAGTGTCTAAGGAATGCAGTTTTCTAAAGTTACTCTTGCATGAATACAAGGTCAATTTAATGTTATTTCACAATGCACTGCAAACATGCATCTGCTTATATAACTGTATTCAAATACTAACCGCACATTTAATCACATTTTTTCCTGTGTTAAGAGGTATGAGTTTGCTCAGTGACAAACCATCATCATCTCACACACACACACAAAACACCAGTTTGTCTAATGATTTGTTTATAATTGCTAAACCACTCCTAGTCTCTATTGGCTAGTGAAATAGAGAGAAATAAATACCACTGACTCCAGAGTGACCTGAGATTGCAGATCCTCAGATCTGTTTTAGCATTGTATATGTCTGTTATATATTTATTAATTAACTGTTATAATTCCACATTTTGAATATACATAAAATTTCCCAGGCCAGAGGTTCGATACTTAATATGTTTTAAATGTTAATAACCACCTGACGATACAATATTATTACAGAACCAAATATCAACAGAAGATGTTGCTACCAAAGAAGTTAATGAATATCAGCAGATCCCGTCAATTAGTTTAAAATGCGTTCAATACTGAATTACTGTAACTTTATGCCAAATACAACTTATGAAACATAATTATTCTCGGTGCTTACAGGATGATTACATGTTACAGGAGGCTGTTTTGAACTGACTTAAATAGCTTATTATTATGGTGACAAACTACAAGGTCTTATGGCCAAACATATTAACAAATATTTCAAGGAATTCAACGCACATTAATGTTTCGCCAACAAACAGATCCCAGGACAAACTCATTCCATCGTCTTATTTCAAAATGAGCATTACTGTGAGTGTGTGTGTGTGTGTGTGTGTGTGTGTGTGTGTGTGTGTGTGTGTGTGTGAGAATGATAATTGCCTGTCAAATGGCGCGAGTGGCATGATCACCATCAGGTCTGCGTCTGGCTTGAAATAAAATTCTGATTTGATGATTACTGAACAAAACATAATGCAGCATTTGATATGCTTCAGATAGAAACCATTCTATTATGTTTTTTAGAGCACCGTCCCGGTTTATATAGAATTTTTAACCGTATGATGAGTGCATTGGCACATTGTCACTAGAACATGAGAAGCATGAATGTCAGAACTGTTCAAACAAGACCATATAACTCATCATCTGTTGGGAGAATAGTTGTTGTTTGATTAATAGCAAACCAATGGAATATTCATTCAGCTTTGCTACCAGACGTCTCATCCATAGCAGGTTCACAAAGCTATCTGCTAATCGAGACAATATGTTTGGCTTTAAGATAGCTTTTGAGTTTAAGCACAGCCATTAATGCACTTGTAAGAATTCATGCAACAAACATGGTTAAGAATAGGCAAGACCAACATCAAAAGCACATTTAAATTGTATTTTACGTTATTCAATTAAAGCCAAATATGTGGAATGTAATAATTAAATACATACATATATATATAAAAGGTTTTTTTTTTTTTTTTATGAGGACTCAAAATGACTTTTTTCATTTTCCATTTTTTAATTATATTACTATTTTATCGCCTTTTGTATCTAGTGTTCATGTCTGACATGTCTTTGTGTCACTAATACAATCTGCACATATTTGACTAAGGATACATTTATTTGAATAAAAATACATAAAAATGCGGACAATACTTTACTAGTTTTAAATTAATAGTTTTCATATAAGTTAATGATGATTTGAAAATCAACTACAGTGATGCAACCAAAATCATAAAAGTATCCTTACAGGCGATCAATGGCGATTTATTGCATTTAAATTGTTCGGTCTTATTTAGAACTCAGTTTAAAATCAAAATCTAATTGACGGACATCAAAACAAAGCTATTAACATGAACGAACGAAAGAACAACAATCACAACATGAATCGGTTCAAACTAACAGAAGTTTTGGAACAACCGCAGAAATGAATCACCGTCCATGCAGCTGACATGCACCACAGGCAACCTCGAAGTGAAAAGTCTGTCATTGTCTTACCTAAATCGTCGATTCAGAATTGATTTTGGAGAGAAGTTAGACCAATTGAAACCTGCTGTCAATATGTTGCCAACCGGCATGAAGAATATTGTATGATTTTCTTTTGCGGCTTTCATCGTGCAGGAATTTCACCTACATGCTTTGAAATCTGCCGATTGTAACAGTCTGCTGCAAATAAACATCCTGGAAGAGGACAAGACTAACGCTGATCAGAATATTATTCAGATTTGAATTGTAAAGAATGCAAACATATAAACATGTTTCATGATTCCAGAATCTCAAAGATCACAATTTTGCTTGCCATCTGTTTTTAAAATAACTTTAAACTCTACAGGCTTTTTAATCAGAGATGATCTCTAGAATGTTCAAATGTAGCCTAAAACAAATGTATCTTTTCACCATTTACCACCCAACCAGATATTACCATAGACACATGCTATGTGAATGGGGAGACGAATTAATACAACCAAATATACAAAGAAAAAATAAGTTTAATATTTGAGATATAAAGTAATTAAAGAATTAGACTGCACTTAGTCACCTGTAAATAAAGTGATACTATTAGATATCTACCCAAGATTTTATCTGTAATTAGTGTCTTGCATTTTCATTGTGACTTATAAAGTTGCAATTTCTGTCCTGACATGAAATAATCAATCAATCAAATTTGTTTGTGTTCAATCAATCAATCAATCAATCAATCAATCAATCAATAAACAAAATAAATATTAATGTATTCAAATGTATTGAAGGCTTGGAAATTCATTGTCCAAAAGTGAAATGAACTTCCTCTTATTGTTATTTTTCCCCTTGTACCTGTCCACGTGGTCATTATTGCTGTGAGCAACTCATAAAAACTTCAAAGTCGGTAAATGAAGTGTGTTGCTGATGGTTGTGTCTCTCACAGATCCAGTTTCAGATGAAAAGCATGGTGCAGTTAAAACTATGATTCTCCCAACCCCTGCCATGGAAGCAAAGGAGCCCAAAAATGGAAACCATTTTGTAAAATTGATAATCAAAGTGAAGGTTTGGTTTGTCATTTTCTGTTGGCCACCTGACTGATGTTGTTCTCTTAGCACCTGAGGTTTGTTTAAAATAGTTGTATTTATTCCTGTTATCAAAGCCAAATGTTCAGCATCATTTTTCTGTTTCAGCCAGTCTTCAGTAGCTGCAATCATTCAATAAATTATGTATTTGCATCATATGTAGACAGTATGTAATATAGCTAACATTGTAAATGTCTTCAATGTAACATTTGTTCAATTAGTAGAACTGTTTTTAAAAGTCCCAGTTCATTAAAAATAATATGAATTAAGACAAATTAATTAGTTAGTAAACAATCTAGCAGTTTTTTGTTCCCCTTTTTGATCATATAAAATGTGTATTGGCTCTTACTGGCACCAAACGTGTAGAAAATAAGGAAGAGGACACCATTATGTTTTCCCAATGAATCAAATCTCCACCAAAGTGTTTTCCCCGAGGGCAGCACACAGACTCTTTCAGACACCGATCCTCAAGGTTGTTCCGCTGACTTTTGTGATTAAGAGACATTGTTTGGTAACTCTTAGATTCCTGAACAAGGTCTGCTTTAAATAGTCACCATCTAATGGCAAATCAATAACAGCGGGAGGAATGATTAAGCATTTCTTCAGTGACTAATGACACTCCAAGTCCAGGTTCTTTGGAGCATTAATGGTTCCAGCGTTGGGTTTTGCTAGAGAAATGAATCTAGCCAATTTGTCTGAAACAAAAGGCCAAATTTAACTGGAACATGTGAAACTATTACAGCTCTCAGAAGAGGGAGGGCTGGGTGAAAGGAACACGGATCAAACAGAATACAAACGGCTTCATCTAAATTCAATTAATAAATGGTATCGATTGGCAGATATGCGCATATTGGTATACATGGAGCTGCGGTGAGGTCGGTAAAGTATGCTTTAATTTGTTTGGCTGAGGATACGGAAGGGAATTCGAGCAAATCCTCCCTCTCGCATGCTCAACATAAATGAATACATTTACATGAGCTTGTGTAGTGTTATGGCTGGGATAAAAAGGTGATTATTGACTGGTGTTCACGGTTTGCTTCAATACCCATTCATCGAGGTTTGGCATTGAGAATGTCTGAGGCTAATCTCGACCCAACTTTGTGCATTAAACCCGACCGACAAGTGCCACCAGATGTGATCTTCCCCATATAATCAACTAAAAATGTGTATTCCTTCACCTGTGCCACTTACATCTGCCGTACAGTTGAAGAACGGGCTGCATTTATGAACATATCTGAATCTATCTGAATGGACTGTCATTTGCTACAATGTAAACTCAAGAGCTCGGCAATCAGCGCCCTCATCAATAATTATCCTGCTGATATTTATGGCTCAGTAAGAGGTTTTTCCAAGATGTCATTCTGACAGTAATTAATGTGTGGAAAATACCAGCGCGTCAAATGAAGGTCAGTGTAACAGAGTTTAAACAAGCTTCCCAGTTCGGAAATATACTTGCATGCACTCATTACCAATGTTAAAAACGCTAGATCTGCCTTCTGGGATGAAATGACAGACAAAAGGCTCAAATCTCTTCAAATTCACCAAAGGATATTTTCCTTTGTGACTAAATATGGAAATGAACTGAACAATTATGGATTTTTTTTTTATTTTGTATTTGAATGTGCTTCACTAATAAGACAATTATGAGGCCAAACTTTTGCATTGTTTTTTTTGCGTAAAACCCCATTTGATTACATTTTTTTGTATGTTTGCTAAATTTGGAAACATCCAACGAACTGTAGAAGCCTCTGAATGAGTTCTAGTATAGAAAACAAACAATAAACAAATAAATAAATATTAATACTACTTATCCCACAGGTTTCCAGGGAAGTTGTAATAGATGCTATGTTCCTCTCTTTGGGTGTCTCTGGGAATTGCACGCGGTGTGTGTCTAGAATGCATTCTCCGCCCTCAAGCTTGCTGAAGAGAAGAAAAAAAACAGTCTGGCTTCCTTTATTAAAATAGATAGCTAACTTTGTTATACTACCCATTCACAATAAATGGTAATTGTCTAGCTAATTTATGTAATGGGAAGACAAGCGGAATATCATCTCCAAAAAGGTTTTGACTTGTTGTATTTGGCAGCATTGATAAAGTCAATCAAAACTGCATTTAATAAAAGACTTTCAGTTTCAGCATCTTGGAATTCTCTGTGGTGCAAACAACCCAATTAAATCATTTTACAACGCTTATATGCTAATTAACATGATTGGACCTTCTGTACAACAGCTACCATACAGTGTATACTGCAGACATGGGCCAGAATCTTGAGAAAGTTGCAAATCACACAGTATATCCTTAATAATTAAAAGGTTTGTGTGTCATTACATGAGCTGTGGAATTTACAATAATTTAGGAAAATAATGATGGTAACACTTTACTTAAAGTCGTTGTATATATAATGCATTGTAAAAGTATTAATTCTGTTTTGTAACACACCTTATAATACATTGAAGGATCTTAAGAATACAAACCATTATGATACATAATAATACTTATATATTCATTGCCACACAATGCTTTAACAGACAACAAATAACCAATTTCAAGGACTCTGCTCATTTTATAGTGAATTTGAATATAAAATATAACAATCTTGAATATAATAATAATAATGAACATGAACTGTTCTTTAATTAATCTTTTACAACACTGTATGTCAGACAACAGTCTAAGGAATAAACGCAGAACTCTTGCAGATTACAATTTTTTTATACAACAAATATGTACCTGCAAACATGCATCTGTGGCATTGTGCTGTGTGATAAAACTGCACATTTTAGAGTGGCCTTTTAAGACACACCTGTGCAATAATCATGCTGTCTAATCAGTATCTTGATATGTCATACCTGTGAGGTGGATGGATTATCTCGGCAATGGAAAAGTGCTCACTAACACAGATTTAGACAGATTTGTGAACGATATTTGAGAGAATTAGGCCTTTTGTGTACATAGAAAAAGTCTTAGATCTTTGAGTTCAGCTCATGAAAAATGGGAGCAAAAACAAAAGTGTTGCATTTATAATTTTGTTCAGTGTATATATCCTGAAAAGATCCAGCTATCACATGAGCAGATATGATAGCACTCCCATTTTATGAACATCAACATACACATAATTTTCCCAACACGTCTGACAGCAGTGATAAATCTAATATGTGCTTTGAAGAAGATTGTATCAAGCTACAGAATGAGCGCACCTGACACTACATGCGTAAGGCTGATCAAACCACAGATGACGTGCTGTTGATGTTTCCGTGTTCAGGGTGCAGCCACATTTCGCATTATCCACATGTAACAGCATCTTAACTCATTATGCTCAATCATATCTGAAACCACATTCAGCATTCACACACACAAATATGAAACTACATGTTTCAGCTGGAATGCATGACATAAATCTTTACACATCAACTTTTATAAAAACATTTCAGCATTATTAAACATGTGCGCTTTCAAAGGCCAATGTCACATGCTGCTAACCAATATGCAGTCATTCCATCATGTACTTTCTGGGAAATAATTACATTAAACAATATGACATAAATCTTTACATTGTCTGCTAAAATAGTTTAGTGAAATTGACACTGCTGGTCAAAAAGTAGCCACAACTGCAAACATAAAAAAAAAAAAAAATAACAATAACAAATATAATGCAATAGACTGAAATTGAAGCTGTCATCAATGTCGACACCATTAATGTTCAGACTCAAAAATATCATAATGCAGAATACATAGGCAAAATGTATTTTGCTTACCAATATTAAACAGAAATTCATTTTATCTGTTTTTGAAACCAAAGTTCTATTCTTTTGAACTTTATATTTATCAAAACTTGAATTGAATCTTATTTATTTATTGATACACTAATAAGACATGTTTCTTGAGCAGAAAATCTGTATATTAGAATGATTTCTGAAGGATCATGTGACACTGAAGACTGGAGGAATGATGCTGAAAATGCAGCTTTGATCACAGAAATTATATATTCAAATATAATTTTAATTTAGATTTTATTTTTTCACATTGTTGCTGTTTATATAGTATTTGTTTACAGTATTTTAAAGTGCAGTGGTGAGCAATACATAAATGGAGAGCATATATAATTTATTTGAACGACTGAATTATCAGCCACATATTTCTTCAGAAGATTTATTCAAACGTGTAAACTAAATGAGCTCTTCCTTAAAACTTATGAGATTGCATCACATATTACAGGCTACTACAATTGTTCAGTTCACATTACTTTGTCTACATTAAGACAGTTAAAATCGATATACACCACCAGCTTTTTCTTTAGCTTCTTAAAGTTTGTTAAAGTTAATGGTCACATACGTCTTTGACTCATTCATTTTGAGTGCTGGTTAATGCATGTTCCTTATGGGTTTTCACAAACCTGAAAGTCAAGTCTTTTTTTATATTAAATTACTCTAATTGCCCTCCCATATTAATAAAGGTCAGGTTGACTATGGTTGAGTTCACAAGTTAATGGTCCATTATTTAGGGGATATGTAATGGGAGCTTAATTAAGTATGTAATGGAAACACTTTAAAGCAGCGTGTACAGTGCGGCCACACAGATGGCCAAGCAAATGCTAAAATAATGCATTCTGTCATCGGTTTGAAACAAAATCACAGAGTTCAGCTATTGCATTCACACAGCATGAGTAATGAGGAAAGTGTTGAAACTGCAAACATCATAAATACCTTACGTGGCATTTTAGCTATTTTTGTATTATTCATTTCGGCAAGCTGTCAGTTATATAAATCACACTATATTGACAGTTACCAGCCTTTGTGTCTTTAAGCAGGCCCATACTCCTCATATAATTCATATAAACTGCATATAGACTTTACACATTTCATCCACATATGATGGCTTGTCAGACACTTAATAAAGTTGGCTAGATTACTCCAACAACACCACAGACAGGCCAGGGTTCATGTTTCAGAAAGCTCGCAGCTAGCGTATGTAAATTGGAAACCTCAAATATAGCCAAACTGATGAAGCAATTCTCTCTTCTGGCTGTTCTTTGGCCTGATCTGTCAGTCAGCATCAGCTAGCCATGCGCTGGATTGATGGTTACTGTTCAGGGCGACTGAATTCCCTGTATGACAAAAAAAAAAAAAAAAAAGATGTATGGTTAAAGTTCAATGGGGGACCTGGGGGCTTTCATGCCTGACAAACATATTATTTGCTTGATAAACTGACAAGGCCAAAATACAAAATAGTTGAGCAGGCACATAGCCTTTACTGGAAAAAAAAAAAAACCAAATAACATAATTTGGGAAGTCTGTAGCATGCATGCTTTCTGACTGAGCACTGTGCCATTTATGACCCCCGTTCGGTTTTGTAACAGATGATCAGTGCTAGGGAGTAGCACTGGGAGTAACATTAGCACTAATGTTTTTCTTAAGAAAAAATAAATATATATATATATATATATATGTGTGTGCATCAATCTAACATGTAAACAAATGTTGTTACTGCCTTATAAAGTACAAATAATTACAAGTCAGCACCGGACAAAACTAGACAGACAACAAAAAAGTATTTAAAAATGTATGATAGTGTTGTAAATTTCAATTAACTTTTTATGCATCAGTTCATTTGGAGCAACAATCGGTTCAATCAATGACCTGAACTGATGTCAGTGTTATATTTTAGGTGTTGTAAATGTAGTGTAAATTTGTACATTTATTTTTCTAGTTTAATGCCATCATCCTAATCTAGATTCATCAATTCAATCACAATCATTTTTGATCAATAATAATAATAATTTAATAAGAAAAATACCGTTCTGGTTAAATAATGAATAAAACAACATCATATTTATATATTTTAAAAGTTTTTACAAAAACTATGTAATTATAAATTATGTAACAATTATGAACCATTTAACAATTATGGACCTGTACACTGTGATACATAATTTTCTTTGCTATTCAAGCCTGAAATATCAACTGTTTTCACTGGGGCACAAGACAAACTGTACTGTATTAATATGAAAAATGTTTCTGTATTTAGTGTAAAGCAATTATCAATATATGTGTATAGACACACACACACACACACACACACACACACACACACACATACAAATAAAATAAAATAACATGGCACAAGATGCTGTATTAATATGAAGGGATTTTTTCCTGTATTACAATGTAGACTTTAGAAATGATTACCGTATAACGTCCTGGCAGAAAATTAATAGTACTTTTTTTTTTTTTACAGTGTGAGTATTTGTGATTATATGATCATTCACCCTTAAGTAGCTTCAGTGTGGTTAGCTCATTTCTTTAAGTAACTTTCAAAAGAGTAGATTGACTATAGATTAACTATAAATCATTGGTGGCTTACTGCTGGGCAATTTGCCGTTTGAAAGTATAGCTTTGACAGTGCAGATTCATTTTAGACCCTTAAAATTAGTGTAATTCATATGTAAAATTGCATTATCCATATATAAATCTTTGAATTGCATATTACATTTGCACTCATGCATAGCTCCTCGATAGTTGGGATATTAGGTAATTTTATCGCCCGTGTCCAGGAAGAACTGTAACTGGACCGATCGGGTCTTCTTTAAAATGCCCATTTTCTAGTCATATTTAAAAAGACCATTTTCAGGCCGTCCTCTGTAATAAATACTGATTCGGAAATGGCTTCATAAATAAACCTAAATGAGTTTGAAATTGCCCATTTTCACAAGGCCAGTTGGAAAATAACCCCCTCATCTCCGTTTCCATCCACTACTATGCCTCTTGGAAAATCCACAGAATAAGATTGCACATTAGGCCATTTTGTAGGAGAGTCCGGCGACTGAAAGGAAGCAGAAATGCAAACCTCACATCATGTACGATGATTGGGTCAGTAGAGAGCTGAATTTTTATAACTCTGGGAATTTCAAATGTATCACAGTGTCCTTTCAAGGCTTTATAGACAGGAAAGGGCTTACACAAGCAATTTCATTCATTAGTGTCTGAACATGGGCTGCTGCCCTCCGTCGCCTTTGCCTCGCTGGTCTGAGTGTGTCGCATACTTAGAAAGTGCAGAAACACTTCCAAAAATCAGGCATGGTTTAATTGTGTTGGCCTAATTAAAATAATCTTTCAGGCAAATATGAAAATTCAGACATTATTTTCTCACTCTTCATGACGTTTGACACCCGGATGTTGCTATTAGACACAAGACATGGACATTTTCACACTCTCTTCTGGACAGTGTGCAAGCTTTTCAAGACGGCAAAAAGACAAAAACACTGTTACGGCAAGACACATGTGAATAAGCTAGATTCTTTAACTAATATGAATAGAAGTGTAATAAAATAACCATGTTGTCTATTTTGGATGCTTTCTCTGAGAGAAAAAAATAAAATAAATAATCCCTAACATGGAAGCAAAATCTAAAAATGTACCAGTGCATGGAAAAAAGTAGTTTGCACACTTTAATCTGAATTCTCAATCGCTATTGAGTTTAGACTGAAAAATGGCTCATTGCTGTGTCCTGAAACATTTGAAATCATAATGACAATGGTTCACAACATGCTGGTTGGATTTTCCATGAAAACAACGTCTCTGTTACATATGTAACCCTCGTTCTCTGATGGAGGGAACAGAGACGTTATGTCGTGACGACATTTGGGGGTTCACGTGGGAGCCCCAATCATCTCTGACTTTAAGAGAAAATGCCAATGAATATTGGCAAGTGGATTTTGTATACCTGAGCCACTCCCCATGCATACGGGTATAAATAGGCGACAGGTGCATCCACTCCTCAGGTTTTCCGCTGAGGAGCCGAGAACGTGTCCCTGGCACCCAGCGATGGTTCAAGATTGTGGCATGGGGACATAACGTCTCCATTCCCTCCATCAGGGTATGAGGGTTACATACATAACTGAGACGTTCCCTTTCTGTTGGTCACTACGAGATATGTAGTGATGACATTTGGGGTCCATGGAAAGCGCCACAACCTGACCCCTGTCACAACCTTATGGCATTGCAAATGTTGACAAGCAACTGAACCAAGATGGCGGCGCGTTCAGACACAGCGGCTACTCCGGGTCCTAAAAACTGTGTTTTTTATGTCTGTTAGTCTCATCTCCTCATCTTCAAACTGTCTCATTTATCGCAAAATCATCAGATAAACACTCGGAAACACATCTATGATTGCCAGAGCCTTCTGGGAATCGGCAGTGTGTACAAACATTAGCTTTCGCCGGTGACTAATGAGAAGATACAAGGCCTCTGTCTGCTGCTGAAGCCGAACCCCGAGACTCGGCCTCGCCTACTGACGCTACCTGCACAAAGCGGCGACGCTGGCGGTGTGAGTCCAGCCGGACAATAGAGAGATCCCAGGAGGCCACTAGGGGTGGCCTAGGAGGATTTAACCTTCTGGCACCCCTCAAGAAACTGACGATGATATCGTGCTTTCCCAGGGACCGGCCATCCACTGCAACGTGATGTGCTGTGATAGCAGCCACATTCACTTTCAAGGTATAGGGTGACAGCCTATGATCCAATCTTTCCTGCAGGGAAAAAAGCACTACTCCAATCATGCACCTTTGGGGTCTTCTCAGCGAGAAGAACACAAGATCACGAACAGACTCAACTCCAAGGCAAGAGGTCGCCTCGTGGAGAGGGGTGAAGTGAAGTGTCTTCCACCGCCGGTGGACAAAAACACTGAAGTCTGCCATGTCTCATCCATGAACCACAAATGGAGGTTCCAAGATCTGGACGCGGGTGCCACATGGTGCCAGGCCCTTGAGAAAGGAGGTCCTTCCTCAGAGAGATGCGCCAGGAGGGGCTGTGATAGAAGGAACATAAGTTCGGAAACCCAGTTCCGGGTCAGCCAACAGCACAACTGGCAGGACGTGTTCCTCATCCTCGCTGACCATGCACAGTGTCTGTGCGAGAAGAATCACTGGGGGAAGTGCAAACTTGTGTAAAACCCAAGGCCATCTGTGCGCCAGTGCGTCAATGTCGAGGCTGCCTCTGTCAGGGAGTCATACATGCCATGGGATATATATATATATATATATATATATTGATTGCTTCCCTCCTTTTCAGTGCATGGAGGGGGAAACAAACAAACAAACAAAAATCTACTTTACACTGGAAACTTGATGTTTTGTGCCTGGTTAGGATGAGGTATACGAAAAGCTAGGAGAAACAACCAGCAGTCATACTAAATATGACAAAAAAGAAAAAGAAATAGACAAATAAAACAAAACTGGAAAAGAGCAAGCTGGCAACCTATTTAATGCAATGTGATAATTAGCTGTCTGTTAAGACAGCTAAGCACAGAAGGATGCAGTGAACCAGACATGAGATCGGCTCAGAGCATCTTGACACCAATCCTGGGGGGCTTCAAGTATCTGACTGCTATCTTTCCAATTTCTCAAAGTCTAACCTACTTCAATTACTGGTGTCATCGTTCAGATAGAAGTCATTAATTTCATCCCATCTTATCCTTAACACTGTGGTCTCTTAGACACAGATGTGCAGGACTCTAATGGCTCAGGACTCTTATAAAATAATGCTGGGAAGCCTTTATTTAGCTGGTTCGCTTGGCCAAACAAAACCATGGCTTGCACCAGAGGCAAGGACTGGGCTGCAACTGTGACGAGTGCATCCTAGCAAAGAACCGGAAAGAAGTGTTGACACCAAAATAACTGAAAGAGAAAGGCACCGTTTAGAGTTAGTTTAGATTCAGGCCCGAGGTGTTTGGAAGGGCAGAAAGAAGGGGTGACCATTTGCAACAACAATGTGACCCAACAACTGTGCTTTCAATGAGAATTACCCATTTCTGGCGAAAAATGTACATTTTAATAAAAATAGCCAGTTAGTTTTTGAGTAGTCTCACGTAGCCAGACCTTTAGACTGATGGCTGAAGGTCTGTGAACTTTGGCCGCACTGAGTTACCAAGGCCCGCCTAAGAAGCCATATGACTGACAGGTAAAACTACCAATCACTTTTCATTTTGTTTCCACGTCATGTTTAGGGGTGTGGAAATGTCGCCACAATAACAGACCAGTGCGTAAAACTCTCGGACATATTTTAAAGATTATTTAAATTATATATTATTTAAAGATTTAAAGAGGGGCTGTCGTGGCCCACTGGATAGAGCATGGGACTTGTAACCCGAGGTTGTGGGTTCGAATCTCGGCTCTGGCAGGAATTGTCCATGACTGAGGTGAGAACCTTGAGCAAGGCACCGGACCCCAAACTGCGCCCGGGCATTGCAGCATTGGCTACCCACTGCTCCAGGTGTGTGTGCACTTGGATGGGTTAAATGCAGAGAACACATTTCACTGCTGGTTATACTCTGTATAATTGTGTATGTGACAAACCAAAAAATATTATTCTATGTGGCAAACTTTAAAATGTTCACATACTTTTGAAAATTCTGCATGTAGTTGATCATGACAAGTGCTTGTCATCAGTTATAAACACGATGCCTTTCATCTTTTGTTAGGGGGATTGGCGCCACGGCATCTTTTTTCCAGGTGGAATGTTAAAGAACACGACACACACGTCTCCCAGAAATCCTGTATAATTCAACCAATTCGATGAAGACTTTGAAACTCCTGAAGTGTTTCCAGATAAGTGTGCCATACGCATCAGACGTTTTGCCAAAGTTCCATGGGCATGACGTTTGAGGCTGAGAATAGTTTTGGAGGTGTGCAATATGTATCATCTACGGTAATAGTTTTAACGATATGAAAGCTGACATTTAGTATATAACTCACTTCGCAAAAATCAAACCAAAACATGTTCACAAGACATAATATAGCCTAGTATGCAATTAAATTGACCACAACATTTTATATGAGGTGAGAAAAAAATTCCCATGTATGAGTTTTTGTCTTATATTTCTATATGATAAAGTTTGCCAATATCATGTGAACAAGTGCTGCTTTTCCCAAATATCAACACGATTGCAATTGTGATTTTTACAATAGTTCAGTTAATATTGTGAGTTTGATTTTAGACACGATATTGTCTTTTTGCTGTTTTTCCCACACAGTTGTTTTTATTCATCAGCATGTTTAACGAATCAATGTTTCACTTTCTTTGTTCCTGATTGAATCAGCTAAATTAATGATTAAATAACTCGCTCATTAAGACAGAGACTTGTCACCACCTACTGGCAGTTATATGCAAAGCATCATTCATTTATTTAAATGTATATTTCAAATAGTATTCTCATAGCATTACCTATCTAATTGTAATGGCAGTGTAAATACTTATAAGTGTTGCTTTAGATGCAGCAGCCAAGCTACACAAAAACAAACTATTCTGACAATGCATTTGATTAAACACCTTGAATAGTGTTACTATACATAGCGTAAGTAGCTTTGGATAAAACAGCCTACCAAATGCATAAATGTTATTGAACCTAGTTAGATGTTTTATCAGTTATCTTGTTCCTGATATATGATATATTGCACTGCTGTAATTAATATACAAACTCTTTCTCCTCCAGAATATATTTTAAGCGCTTAGACAAATGATTTGTGGTCAAGATAGACTAACATCTTATTTTAAACAGCAATACATACTAGATTTCCAAAAGATAAGGCCAGATCGATCAACGACACAGGCAGTATGTGACCTGCAGTGATGAAACTGCTGTTAGAATGAACAGGGCATGCAGACAAATATCTAGCAAATACAAAATAATGTTGTAAAGCAATCAAGCCGCACAGATCCTTCAGAAATACCCAACGTTTGACATGTTTATTATGATCAAAGGGTGTCATTTTTATTGCATTTTGTGTGCCCATGGCAGTGAATTATTCATCAAAAAAGGCAAACATCTAAGCAAACGAATGATTTTCCAATGTGTGTTTTTCACAGATCTTTTGCCATGAATTATCTCTTAGGACCCTTGTGAAACCAAGACAAGAGGTCTGTCTTCAGTCCCTCACCCATCTGTCATATAACTTTGTCTGGTCAACTGAAATAATCAGATTTAATCCTGTAATATCACAACACAATCTCACATAAAAAACATTTGAGTGCAATATTTAGCGGTAGTGCTATAGAACTACTGGAGGTGATCTTCAAACCTACTAAAGTAAAAGTTTCAGCTTGCCAAGAGGCAAAAACCCAACACCAATAAATAACACCGTAAATAGAACAGCAATTCACAGCAAAGCAGTATTTCACATGGTTTATTAATACCACAGTGCATGCTGGGAAGAGTCGTTCCTGTAGAAATGTACAATATAGGAAGGACCATTTTACAACGTAATTGTGTATATATTGTTATTATACAGTTCATTTTGTGTGTGTACATTAGTCTATTTAAAACAAGAAAATACTGTCTCTGAAAATGTACTTAATATGCACAATGAGATTCATGGAGAAGTTTTTTTTCACATTTGTTGTGACATCCCAAAATATATTTTTTTGTACAATTTTATTGATAATGTAAAAATGATATGTATATTAATCAATTTATTTATTTTAAATTACATATTTTGTCCAAACATTTTTGAAACATTAAAATACATACATTATTTATTTATTCATTATTTTTATTTATATCAAAATATATCAAAAAATCTTGTCATCACCCTTTTTTGAAACATCAAGATAGATACGTAATTAATTATTTGTATTCTATAATTAATATTTATATTTAGTTTAAAGTTAATAAATCTATCAATACAAAAAGGGTGGGAACAAAATCAGTCATGGTGAAATTGAATGGAGTCTAAGGCAATTTTTGGGGTTAAAGTTAAAATTATCCCATCATTTATGTACACTTATTAAAGACGTCCCGAGGCTTTGCCACAACAGCAGTGTTTCTTTATGAGATATGATGCACTCCCAGAGGACTCATCCAAGCAAATAACCCATCACGTTAACGTCATGACTGCTTTGTCAAAGCATGTCAGCGAGAGTCAGCTGTGATGCACTGATGCGATCATCGTGTGGAACTCTCCTACGACAGGGTTAACTGCACAGGAAAGTCCAGTAAATAGAGGACTGGAGTACATTCCATTATTCGCCATCACAGCATGAGAAGGGAACTCAATATAGTGTAGTGTACATCCCCAGGCAGCTTTAAACGATCCAGTTTATTTTGACCTTCAGTCGTCAGGGCGGAGCGGAGCATCGCAAATGATTGAGGGGAGTGAAGCCCGCCAGAGACACACGGCACAAGGCTTTGTGGGAATTGATCATGAAACTTCTAAATGCCTTCAAGGAAGAAGAAGGGAAAGGATGATGAGTAGGAGGAGAAAGCAAAACGTTTTACGGTGGATCTGACCTGCTAATGTCATAAGAAAAAAAACTGCACTGTAAAAGACCTTTCATTCAACTAGAAACTGTCCTTTAAAAATGTTTGTTTAGTTTCGCTATGTCAAAGTCTATAGGTGTTTCTTCAATTGTGGCACTTGTATGTACCAGATTGATTTTATTATCTAAAGGGGTCATGAACTGAGAAACCACAATTCCTTTGATCTTTTGACACACAAGAGATCATTGTACAATAAAAACATCATGTATGTTTCTGAACTCAAAACTTTGCCATTAGTAAAAACAGCTTATATTGAAGGCAGTCTGCCAAAACGAGAGCTTTTGCAATGTTCTACTCTATGATGTAATAGTGTGGATTAGCACCGCCTCCGCAGATCAACGCCTGCTTCAACATCACCGCCTTATACTGGGTACACACTAAAACATTTTTACTATCTTATAATATCTTCAAAATGTGAGAGACCACAAACATGAGGACAAAAACATCCTAGATTTAACCGTTTTGCTCCTATAATGTGTGGTGTGCTGCGATATGACAAAGACAGCACACCACACACCAACAGCTTTTCAACCAAGAGTCCTGACTGTGAACACGGGATACTTCGCAGAATCTCTGGAGACTTGACAATAAACAAGATTTTGTATTTTTATTGCAATTTTAGAACAAAGAACAAACAAGGGCAATTACATCAAATACAATAATAAAACAAAACAATAAGTAAAAAAAAGAAAAGCAATACAAAAATGACATGACCGTAAACAAGTATAAATAATTACAAATTATTCAAAGAATAGTTTTAAGGCTTTAAAGTAAGTCCCAGTCTTTGGTAATGACAGGAAGATAATGCTATGATAGTGTCTTTTTTAATATTATTGAACATAAACAAAAAATAAACAGTTACAGCTCAAATCAGATTATAACAACAAAACTAGATATAGCTTTGATATAAACAATATACAAAGATCTTGAAAAATAACCAAAAAACAAAACATTAAGCCAGGGAAAATATATCAATTACAATAAATTGAATTTGAGAAAAAAAACTAAACTAAATCCCACCCTCCCGCAATGATAGTGTCCAAATCCTTTTGTGCTGCGTCATGACTGTGTTTATTATGCTTACGTCTTTATCAGCTCGCTTTCTGATTGGATATAGTTTTGTTTCATGTGATAATCTGCAGATCAAATGTGCGTTTGTCCTCGGTGTCCCCCCCACACAGCAGGATTCTGATCTGATTTCTGAAGAAAACACTTTCGTCAATTTGACATCGCACACGCTGCAAATGCTCACAACACAACAAAAAAAAAAACGGGCAAAAAAAAACCAAAAAACACCTGCAAATCAAGAAAACACTTTCGTCAATTTGAAAATGCACACGCTGCAAATGCTCACAACACAACCAAAATAAGAAACGGGCTACAAAAAAAAAAAAACCCTGCAAATCAAGAAAACACTTTCGTCAATTTGACATCGCACACGCTGCAAATGTTCAAAACACAGCCAAAAAAAGAAACGCGCTGCAAATAAAAAAAAAACTGCAAATCAAGAAAACACTTTCGTCAATTTGACAACGCACACGCTGCAAATGCTCACAACACAACCCAAATAAAGAAACGGGCTACAAAAAAAAAAATCTGAAAATCAAGAAAACACTTTCGTCAATTTGACATCGCACACGCTGCAAATGCTCACAACCCAAATAAAGAAACGCGCTGCAAATAAAATGTATTTGGTTGTGTTGTGAGCATTTGCAGCGTGTTTCTTTATTTGTTTGTGTTGTGAGCATTTGTACCATCTGCTGTCAAAATGATGAAAATGTTTATCTTTTTCTATTTGCATGTGTTTTCTGAAGTTGCAGCACGTTGAGCTCTCTGGGCCACCGTAGAAATCGGCCCAAAATCCACCCGATTATCTTCTGGTGTGTACCCAGCATTAAGTGTTTACGACAAAGGCGAATGTGCAGGTCAGGTCAATCAAATGATAAAGATGGCGCTGAAGACAAAAAAAAGACGCTGTGCACTGCCAAGTTCTAGAAAAAAACGTGTTTGCGTTGCCTTCCATCTGATCCCAAAGTTAGGAAAGAGTGGATGAAGTTTATTTTGAATGCAGTTTCATACTGCATTAGTACGAACTTGGTCGTTTGTTCTCTTCATTTTAGCACAGATTCATTTACAAACAAGGCACAAAAATGAAGATAGTGGACATTCAAAAAAAATATTTTCTGAAAAATGCACAATTGATAGAGCCCATAGTTGAAGATAATTATTTGATATGTAAATGTGCATAATGCAACGTGTGCAAAATGTGCATGCATTTATGTCATGTACACTCAAAGCAATACAACATAAGAGAGACATAACTGCTGATGATCATAAATCTAGGCAGATTATCTAATTTCATGGGTTAACAACAATTTCACATGGCTGCACTTTCTATTAACATCAATGACCTGACGATGTGAGATGCTAAACGTAATTAGCGGCTATTCAGACAATGACACACAATGCTAACCTTGAGCTAATGGACGGCATGAAGAATAAACAAAGCTTAAAATCACTCATGAGTTGTACTTGAGGTGGACTAAAGCTCTCAATATGCAGTTAATGAATGGTCACCTCTTAAACTTCCCATTTGTGAGAGAAATGTGTAAACACGTGTACATGTGTAAACACTACTGCACTTTATTTGTGTTTATACAGTCATGAATAACAAAATAAAAACATATTTGAACTAAATTAAACTTGAATATATTTCCAAAACGAGTTTACGTGGTTTGATCAAGCTTGTAAAAAACATGTTTTTTCTTCCTTTATGTTTTCTTATATTTTTGGCTGTGTCGTACACAATATTGATACGGACACACCAAATAATCATTTAGAGTAATTATTAGGTCTGGTAAATCATTCAGAGAGTCAATTCCAAAGAATGGTTCACTCACAATTAGTTCCACAAATCATTTGTTCACTCACACGATTCATTCACAAACTACACAAGCTATATTCAGCCAGTATGACTTAAAAAGTAGAGACAATCCCATGCCTTTTAATTTCCATTTTAATGTTTATTCAAAAAAGGTATTTGGTTGTCTATGATCATGAGGATCCTGCCATACACTTTACTGTATTTCAACATTCCCATTTCCTGGCAGCTTTGTTTGAAGAGCTGCAGGCTTTATCTACTAATAACCAACCATTTGGTACAGTGCAACATTAATTATGAAATTTGAATATGTCAATCAAGCAGATTTGACAAATTAATGTAATTTATTTAAATAACTAGAATTTGCCGGGTTAATGAGGTTCCAGCTTTTTAATGACAAGCATGAAGTAGCTTTGATTTTACCTTGATTGATCCTGTTTTTTCAGTTTCTTGTTTATTAGTCATGTAATACGTATGTGTTTATAAGTGCATTTCTTACTTCCTTCAACTTCATTTATTCTGCATGTAAAATAGTTTGGTTTTAATTTATACAAGATGTCCTCAGTATTTAACACCCACAAGGACTATCTTGCTCTCAATCTTAAGTATCGAAAACAACTATGATTTTATATTTAAGATTGAGAATCCTATATGCCCATATGCCACCACACATACATCATTAGTTTGACTCAGAAAAATCAAAGTGAATTTTTTTCAAAACAGGTCAAACTAAAGGCGAAATGCTGAGCAAATATGGACTTCACATACTGTATGTGGGCAGAATAATGCTCCCTAATTATGAGCATTACACAACTCAAACTCAAATAATTAAACTATTTCACATTATCATTAACAATGTCCTCACTTTATGATGTTGCACACATAGAAAATCAATTCAATAATAATAGATTTAATAGTAATAGATTACAATAGATTAAACGGTAGCGAAACTGCTTCTTCTTATCATTATTATTGCTAATATTAACATTGCATTGACTTATAATACAACACTGCACATGTTCCTCCTAACTATTTCCAGGACTTTAACAGTCACACCCCATGTCTTATTCCCCAAGCTCAACGGATAACAGACGGAGAGAAAGAAACAAGAAGCAAAACCAACTAAACACAGAAAACGCCCTACGGCCTTTAAAATGCTCTTTTCAAACACAATGTTGCAGTGCAGATGTTATAGCCGGAGCGCTGACCTACATTTTACACATAGGGTTGTGATTGCCTTTCTCCTAATGACTCGTTAGGCTGCCAAGCTTTGAGACAGAGCCCCGGTTTCACCCGAGGCTCAGGCTCCTTGTTATCCTCACCAACACAAAAATGCCTTCATCCGGGGAATACTGGAATCAAGCAGGCAGAGGGCCGGTTGCTTCTTACAGGGTTACAACCCAAAGGATCTTGTGCGAGGCCACGGGCTAAGTCCTGTTACGCCATGAGGAATAAAACGAGGCATTACAGAAGAAGCTGGAGGCCTGCGTTGACTTCTCATTAGAGCGAGGCAAAACACGCCAAAGGCTGTATGTGACACAAAAGTAGACTTTTTTTTTTACAGTGAAGAATACATGCGAAAGGCACATTGTGTGATTCCTTTTAAAAAATATCTAGGGGTCATAAAACTTTTACAACAGTTTGAGAGCAATAGTTGTTTTGTTTTTTTACACAGCCCACAGCTGTAATACACTTTCTCTATGTATATACTGTATATGCACACACAGTATACAGACACTGGCAGATGCTGTATACATGTTACCAATGGCAGACAGATTTTCTGGTCACAATTATGAATATGAGACTACTTATATAAAATTTTATTTTATATGTTTAATAAGCATAGTAATTGCAGCATAATGTTAAAACAAGATTAGAAAGCATGAAGCATGCGGTGTCAGAATGTCTTTGTCAGTCAAGTCCAAATCAAGATGACCCATAGCAATGCGTTATAACAATAACATCTCATACAGCAGATAAAATAAGCAAAACATGAATGAGTGATCATTACAAAAGTGTGCATTAAATATACTGAATACAGAATCTCACACCTTTAGAGTGCACTAAAACAGACGCCACTTTTTCTGTATCATGAATGCACATCAGAGCATCTTCTTTTCCTTGTAATGATGGTTAAAGACACATACCATCTCCTGCTGCACAAGGTAAGGATCAGGCCCAGGAGAGGAGAGCTTATACCGATCAGTTCAAAAATTGCTTGATCGGCCCCGATCCAAATTCTTGAGACATATCTCAATAAAGAATAGCAGAGACACATGTGCAATAAAGACCATCGCTAATTAAATGGAAACACTACATAGTTGATCAATTTGCCCTTGAAACGTCAAAATGAGTTGTGTGAGTGTCAGAGGTCACAGTCAACCACACTACTTGAATATTGTTTTGCCTCCAGCACGGCTCCAGTGTGTAAAGATTTGTATTGATGAGATACAAGATATGGTGTCTAATATGATATCTATACGGTAACTAAATACAGTGACCGCAGTAACCTTGATAGGAATCCAGGACGGCTGCTGAGCTAGTTCAGCACTAGAGTGTTACTATGCAGTTACAAAGTCTTTTGAGCACTTATTAGCATATCAGTTCAGTATGCAGTTGCTAGGTAGTTGTCTAGACAAATAAGGCCACACCCAAATTTTGAAAATCATAGGTCACAAAAGAAAATTTAAATAAACATGCATAGATATGATTAGTAACACTTATAAATATACTTATAATACTTTTAATAAATCTAATAAATGTGTAACATTTAGGTGACACTTTATTTTAAGGTGTCCTTACATGTACTTACTATTATAATAAGAATTATGCATAATTAATGCAAGTAACCATAAGACAAACCCTAATCCGATCCCTAATCTAACCATAGAGTTAGTACCTGTAGTTAATGTATATTATTCAGTACTTAAATGTATAATTACTTTGTAACAATGACACCTTAAAATAAAGTGTAACCAACATTTGTAGCAATTATAGCACTTGTAATATGTTTAATACATGTAATACTTAATACATATACCATGTATACACTTGTAATAAATGTAACACGTGTAGTAATTGTAATATAAAACTGTGTTGTACTATGTACAACACTAATACTTGTAATGCTTGGAATGTGTAACACTTCTAATATGTAAATAAATCGTAGTGTTTAATATTTGTAACACGTAGCAAATATGATGCATAACCAACTTTTCCTTTCTAAAATGAACTTCTGAGCTTAGATGTGATTATAAGGTAATTGCATTGCCCAAAATGAATCATGCAGAGTCAAGCAACAACACAATAATCACTGCCCTGTAATTTAGACTATAATGCATACAATAAACCAAATAGAAAACAAACAGATGGACAAAAGGATGGAATCTCCATTCAAAATGTGCATATTCTGCAGATGCTAAATTATATCAGAACTGAGCCTGTCATTGGTCCAACTGAAGACAAACAGCTGCGGCTCTGCTACTAGAAACAAGCTGATATGTAAATTGTTATTTCGGGAGAAGAAAACATTTCCCTGGACTGTATTCTACATTCCTGTGCATGCTGAAAAAAACAAAAAAAAAACACTGCCATTGTCGTTGTCAAGCGTCTCATCTAGTTAGTGATCAACTCTAGTTGTCTCTAAAAGCATCGACTCCTAATCTCTAATCATTAAAACAATAATTAGCATGCATCGAGTGCCATTTCATACCCTTCAGCCTGTAAATAATGCCCCTCCCAATAAGTGTGGGGTCGTGAACATTATTTTACCACTGAAAACAATTTGTTATTCCTTAATCGCTTGCACGGTTCAGTAAATGTGTGACATGATCATATCTCATGAATATGTTTATCCTATTACGCTTGTGACTAATTGTATTGTTTGATGGTGCTCTAAAACCCCTTAATCATATATACATTATGACAGAAAGAAGGAACGCAACCCTTTTTACCTTAGATAAGAATGTTTACCCAACAATATTCCCTAACAGACATCCGAATGCTGTAAGACAGAAAATACAAAAGGATGAATTAATTTTAAACAGCATTTTACATATTCACAAACTGTGGGTGACACGATGTTAGATTAGTATGATTAATAGAAATAGCAAGTTTTGCTAAAAACCAACAGTAGTAGTTAAATTACAAATAATTATAGCTTTATGTGAGTAAAAAGTTAAAATATTTATCAAAATATGTGTGAAAATATTTCAATTTGAAGAAGTCCCTCTGCTCTCCAAGGTGAAAAATAGTTTAACAGTGATTTATTTAAATAGAGGCTCATAATTATGAATGATTATAACATTAGCATTTGAAAATGAGGGAAGGCCCTTGCCTTTTTTTGAGTGCCGTCCTCTGCAAGGTTGAAGCGAACCAACCAGGTGTGATACGATCTGTGACGCGCATGATGAGATGCATGCAAATACATTCTTCAAACAGACAATCAATAATGGAGAGGCTAATTTGTATGTTTTAGGAATTCACAGATATTTGTTTCTTATTACCGTCCATATCAAATTGTTTCATGTCTACACACACAATTTATTTCACAATATGAGTTTATCTTTTCTGTTTGACACATTTTACTGCAAGCTGCACATAACTCAATGTAGAAAGGTGCCGTATTGTTGCTAGGCAACAGCTCATAAAGGACCCAGAGATTATAAGCAATGTTTGCAGATTACAAATTAGCTTCCCTTTGTTGCCAGCGGCAATATGTAGCTCGTGGCCTGAGGAAGGTCAGCCAGTGTAATACAACACACACACACACACACACACACACACACACACACACACACACACACACACACACACACACACACACACACACACACACACACACACAAAGACATGAATGCACACAGAGTTTTTTCCACCACTTCTTGCAAAGAAGATTCCTATGGTCAAGAACAGGACATTTTAAAATTATGATTTATTGGTCTGAAAAAATCTATATAAAATAAGGGTGAAAGTACGCACATCCAAAAATATCTTAGCCAGGTGCAAGATCAAAAGGTATCATCAAAAAAGTGGAAAAAAGATCTGCACACTGTTATTCCCTTTATTATTGTTTTAAGGAAAAATCTATGCAAACTTTAAATCTAACAAAAAAGGTGATTTTTTTTCTAGTTATGCTCAGCTCTAAAATATAGAAAATATATGGGTTATTGCTCTTAAATTATGAAACCTTACATTAAACCTTACATTAAATAAAATGTATTAATAAAAAAACAGTTCACGCAGAAATTACATTAAAATTAAATGCATAAATCATAAATAAAAAACTATTAAAATGCGAAAATAATAGTAAAATAATACAATAAAATAAATAGAAATATGAAATACATAAATAATAAAAGTTAAATTAAACTAAAGGGAGCTGACAGAAACAGACAGAACTCACATCACATGTGTGCAAGTGTGTCATGTACATGCAGAGCTGTAGAATGATATGAATGTTGTTCATAAGCCGTCTACTGATGGAAATGCTGTTCCTATTTGTTGAAATCTCCTAAGAAAGTCTGGAAGATAACAATGGACTGTTTCACATTGACCCCAGGGAATAATCGTTGGGTGCTGTATGAATGTAACTTTGCAAGAAATGAACATGAATTAGCATTTGTCTGCCTTTAAGAAATTCCCTGTGCAATGCGGCTGGCACTAACCTCTCAGTGGATTGGCATAAACCGAAAGGTATTACAAAGCTCTGCATTCTCTGCACCTCTGCAAGGGCTTTAGATATGATCCGAACAGTCCGATGCCAAAATACATAAATATGAATATGCTGCAGTTCAGTTTATGTATACAGTAAACACTACTACAATTATAACAAATCAAATACGCCTGCTTCTTATAACCTGCATGACCTCATTAAACATCTCTGACTAATTGTGTTTGTGCATGAATGGCTTAATACTTTTTACACTCCACAAAGACTTTAAAATAATAATTTGCAGCTGAAACTCAAGCAAACTTAAAAAAGGAGAGAATGAACATTGAATGATTTAGTGCAATAAAAATGAATGCCACCATGCCAACATGTCTTTTTGTTTTCAAGGTGAAATGTGACTTGGACATGTTTTGACCCATTCTCAAGCTGGTTGAAAGGCGAATAGTCGGTCATTCATCACACATAAAAACTCTACTGCGACACCAGGGACCATAAAAACAAACAAACATGCAGCAGTGTATCGGATATACGGTTATAAAAGATGGACATTCCACAAGGTTAAGGCGTATTGCACACTCCAGACAAATGGAGGTGTAAATTAGACACTAGGGGCGAGAAAGCAAGCAACGATCTTGAGCTCATATCAGGGAGAGCGCTGTAACTCACACTGTTTTCAGATTGATGCCTCTCTAATTGCGTCTCTGAGTGTAAAGGTCACGACCTAAGGTTACAGGACGATGATTAAAAGAGCAACACTTTATCACAAATGATCAACCATGTCAGTCTTCCGGTCTGTGTGCAGCCCTGCTGGTGTCATAACTTAAGAATGTGAATGCGAAAAACTGGGAACATTCAAGGACACTGAATTCAGAGGTCACTGCAGTCAGCTATCTGTGCATGTTTATGAACCTTCTCTGGAGCTTATGCTGCATCTCATTCTAATATCTAGTTCCCGGTCATTTCTGACATGCGGTCCATTTTATGTCCGATCAAGCTGCCAAACATGAACTTTTGTGTCGGATTCTTCTGTCTGTCACTAATCAAAATGTTACAAATAAATTCGTTTTCAAGAGACATAAGTCAGTCAGCGAGATTGTGTTGTGTGTTTATTGTTTTTAGTATTTTATGCTTACCAATGCAGCATTTGTTTGATCTAAAATACTGTAAAAAATAAATACAAATATTCTGAAATATTATTGCTACTTAAAATAACGGTTTCTGTGAATATACTGTAAATTGTATTTTTGTTGCTGTGATCAAAGCTGAATTTCCAGCAATTACTCCAGTTTTCAGTGTCACATGATCCTTCAGAAATCATTCTAATAATAGAACATTTAAAATAGAAAATAATTACAAATATGTGTTCTAGTAACATTTGGCAACAATAAATGTATTTGTTACTTTTACACAATTTAATGCATATTTTTTCTTTCAAAACAAAGCAGAAAAAAACAACAAACAAAACAATTGTTTGGGTACAAGTGTCTACTCCATGCTCAAATATACATAAATAGCTGAAAATCTTACAGACACAAACTTTTCCATGCAATGCAAATTACACTAAATGTCAGTCTCTTACTGTGGTTTTAGAATCTTTATTACTTACCTCCCCCTCTCCTCTCCTCTCAGTTGGCATTTACAAATCATGATTGAGAAGTTTAGCTGAATTGGTCATGGGGAATTATTCTATTCTTATTCTACATATTCTAACTGAATTGGTCACGGGATGTTGAAGAGGAATTTACTCATTATTGATTCAGTCTCACGACTTAATTAAATGTCATATCCCATATGTTGCATGTGTGGAAACGTAACAAGTGTAATTCATACTGAAATTAATTTAAACTACATTTATTTAGTATCATATTATGCTCTAAAATTAAAACTCATATTAGCAATCCTTTTTGTTATTTGCTCAAATTAGACAGAATAAAACATTTTAAGAATTCTCAACTGGGAATGGTACACAAGTCTTACATTAGGAGTTAATTAAAAAGCATTATGCATTTGGTATCTGGTCTACCACTTTATTTAGCTAACATCGTGAAGACAGTGCTGGGTAAGCACACTATCAATACTATCCACATTGATCAATATCGCCTTGTGCAAACACATGCCATTCATTTGACTCTCTCCTCTGGCATTACATCCTTTAGTGATAATCAAATATGACTGACACATGCACTATCAAGTTTAAAAAAATAGTATGTAAATATGTCGCTAGATATTAATTGCGTTGCTGTGATTTGCATGGACGTGATAAATAGATCATAACGACGGGGTGTGCGGCATTAAGGGGGGCCGGAGTAATAATTCTTCATCTTGTAAAATGTGTGGCGTGTGGGACAATGAAAGTGCAAGCAGGAAAGAGAGAGAGGAGGAGAGAGGCAGTCATGCACATTTCAACGCCAGATCACATCACATTCATCGGCATATTCTCTGCGGCATTGCTGAGTCCGCATGACTGACTGAAACGTACACAAACTCCAAATGCGCTGAAATGAAGCCAAATGAGTACGCATTGAACGCATTTCCTTTTGTTTTGAACCGTCAACACTAGAGGGAGATTGGGTTAACACATTGCCATTGTGTTTCGCTGTTTCCAGTCACTATAGCGCTTCTGCCAGCGCACGTTCGGCTTGGCCGACCCCGAGCCAAGATACAAATCATTAAAGGCCCTCCTCCGCTTGGACTCAGGCTGTCGGTGTTCATCAAGGGAGTGTCATCGTTACAGCAGACAGTCAAAAGGAATTAGGGTGATATTTGGCTAAAGACGCGGCTCTGTTGGAAGGCACTCAATGGATAATCACTCTCGTTTTTAGGTGTTCGCATTAGCCTTAACAAGAACTGTGATGTCCCAGAGACAATGCTGAGGGGTCGAGATAAATCTCCCTGCATCCCTCTTCAAATGTATGGTAAGGTCCTGTCAGACTCATAATACTTTGCCCTGTGTCTCCAGGTTGGGTCAAACTGAAATGAGATACTCTGGCCTTCACTGCGTCTGGTTTCCAGCTCTAAACAGAGCTTTCATTCCTACTGCACGTTTCCCAAAAGCATCATTATCCGAACGCAACCTAAAAATGCCTCAGAGCACATTTAAGTCCATTATACATGATTTTAAATTAACTTTTATGCTTGCGTTCACAATTTATCTGAAACGACAAATGTGACAAACTAAGAGGAAAGAACTCATAATAAACAATATTAATGTGTTATGATTATTGCAAAGCCATTGTACATTATATTCAAGAATAAAAGCTAAATGTATGTTATATACAAACATATACCACAGTCTCTGCGTTGCACATAAGCACAGTTTTACATGACTATAGGTAAAGTATAACATTTTATATGTCTTGTGAAATTAATAACTTAGTTTAACAGTTAATAAATAAATGCACATTCTGTGCACTGAATTATTGAGAAGCGCACACACAAAAAAGAATAAATACAATTCTGTAAACTGCTTTGCTGAAAATACAATAAAAAATTAACAACAAAGCAATGAATAAATAAAACAAAATATATGCTAAATGAGTACATAATACAACAGCAGATCCAAACAAACGAGCACAAATATAAGCCACAGCTCCAACCAATAACTTGGATATATATTCAAATAATATATATCTTGGTCTGCACATTATTGATATAAAAGTGCATTAATTGAATATTACGATTTTTAAAACCCTGACTTCCCAAAGGCCTTTTAATAGTGTTTATCATCCCGACAAGATTTTGTATTTTTGCAATGTGAAAAATAGGGTGCATCCTACAGAGCGAGCATTGTGATATTGTATAAGCTAATTGTGAAGGTTTGCTCCCTTGGCCTTGTGTACTCTGGTCAGGATTCCGTCAAATGTTTCCTGAACAGCTGAAGTGGAATGAGATGGAATGATTGCATGACACGGGGATGGGATGATCGCATAAACACAGGGCTATAATTTCTACACATACTCGCAACGATTAACGATGGAAGAAGGCACAACAACTCTGTCCTGTTTGCTTTCTTAAAGGTGCAGTTCAGTCGAAAAAAAACATTATCATCTTTAGGCCATTGAAGGTGTATGAGTTTGTTTCTTCCTCAGCTTTGGATAAATGTTGCATTCTATCACTTGCTCACCAACGGATCCTCTGCAGTTAATGGGTGCCATCAGAACGAGAGTCCAAACAGCTGATAAAAACACCCATATCCATGTGACTTCAGTCCATCAAATAACGTCTTTTGAAGTGAAAAGCTGTGTTGCAAACAAATCCATCATCAAGTTGTTTTAACTTTATACCATCAATATTATTTCTTTTTTTATTTTTAAATCAGCTGTTTGGACTCATTCTGACCAGACCCATTGACAGCAGAGGATCTAAATGTATTTACATGAGGGAAAACAACTCATCCACATCCTGGATGGCCTGCATAGAGAGTTATTTTAATCAAACTTTCATTTTTGGAAACACAATTTTGTTTTAACACCTGGTCTTATTGTGCCCAAATAAAAAAAGTAAATGTGCATGAGCAAAACAAATAAATAATACTAATTCTTCTAAATGCAATAACTCACATCACCTAATAATGATTATAATTTGTGGTTGTGCAATAGATAACCAAGTAAATACCATGTAACATTAAATGTAATACGACTATAAGGGTGCAATAAGGGTCTTTCAGGAGGGAAGCAGTCCTCAACAATCAACACATTAGCATTCAGGTCTGACTTCTTACTAATATGAAACCCTAACTCACTGAATATCCTTTTTCCATTATTAAAAAAAAATAAAAAAAAAATAAAAATGAAATCAATCAATCATTCACAGCATGAAAACGTCTCAGTTACGTATGTAACCCTCGTTCCCTGAAGGAGGGAATGGAGACGTCACTGAGAGGCCTTGTTCAGAGTCGGTTTGCGGCATCCTTAATGCCTAATTCTCCAGAGAGTTCCTTAACCAGGCAAACCCTGTCGAGTCCTCCAGCACTCCGGCATCTAGACGTGGTGGAGCGTCCGGCGCTAAGCCTTTCAGCCGATGATTTTTTTTTTTTTATCTCGTATGAGGCTAGTGCCCATATGAGTGACCCTGTTGGGATCCCATATGTGTTTTCCACGGTATTCCTACTAGAGCCGTGTTTCCCCTTGCAGACCACATTCTGCCGTCTCTAATGATGCAGCCTGAGCCATCTCAGAGACTTCCATGTGTATCAGGGCCCTACGGGGTTACTTCACATGAGTAATGTCTCTTAACCTTCTCTAGGAGGAGGTGACTCCGTATTGTGCCTCTTTCAAACGGAAGGGCACGCATTCCCAGTGTTATTCAAGTCCTACTGTTTGGGTTGCTCTAGGAACAGTAGTAGTTGAACTTCTCTGTGTAGACCCTGGTCCTATCGTCTGCCTTATAGGAAGGATCAGGAGGTCTACACAGGGCGCTGGAAGGGTCAGATTCTGTGGGTGCTTTGGTAGGGATCCCAATTCGTCGGTCATCCGATGTGACTCGGAGTGACCGACTGATAGGGAACTAAAATCTATCATGTATCTCACTGTGGATGAAGAATGCAAGATAGTAGATTTTAATACAACAAACTGACTATTCAAGAACATTAAATAACTTGTTTTTGTATGTATGCATACACTGTTCCCTCGCACTTCTTCCGCCGCGTCCGCGCAGATAAATAAAATGTACATAATTTAGTTAAAATCAAGGGTCAAATAAAATAAAAATAACACATTAAAGTTAAAAGTTCCACACTTGTGTGTGTGTGTGTGTGTGTGTGTGTGTGTGTTCTGTACTGGTCTGCTAAAAGGAATGTTTTAGCTCAGGTACCCGAAATGTTTGCCCAATAGAGACAAGTTTTGCTCAGCAAGAAACAAAATTAGAGGAACGTTGTGAATGCATGCATATTATATAAGTTATGTAATGACTTTTTCCATGCCATAATTGGTAATATGTCTAAGGTACAATGGTACATTTGTGTAGATGCAGTCATGTCCTTGGAGATCCATATATGTGAATACAGCTCTTTGTGTGTAACTGGGATAAAATCCATTACCCGACACTTGTGGGTCTGCTGTACAATGTAATATCAGACTTCTTTGAAAAACAAAATTGATGAAAGGGAAATTAACTTGAAAGCTAAACATTCATGTGAAATGTTTCCTTCAAAGCAAATCGTGTGCTTGCAAGTATACAAGATGAAAATAATCACTGTCCTTTTACAAAAGCATCATCAGGGTTTTCTTTATCTGTCATAGGTTCCTCAACCTCATAAATGAAGAGTGAAGTCGTCAAGGAGGCACCTGCATTATACAAAATGAAGTTGTATTAACAAAGTTCGAGAGGAGCACGTCAGATACTCAGCCTAATTAACACAGGTGGTACGCAATCTAGGTAATCAACCCTTGGACATAAATACAGCTGACTTACCTCCATCTAGTTGACGGTTAAGCAGCATCCCTCCACCACCCCTTCTCCACCAATATCACTAGAATTCTCATCACACGGAGGGGGAGCCCTCGGAGCCCTCGGAGCCCTCCCCCAGGACAGCACGCCTACAACGTATTACCATACTCGCCAAATACGCATTACGTTCATCGTGCTAGTAGATGTAAGTGTGAAATCGTGAAAGATGATTTGTATAATATCATTAGAGATACAGTATCACTTGTTAATATAATTAGGAGTATCAAATATTAATTTTCTGTTCGTTACTCTCCAAATTAACTCTCCAGATTTAACATTTCATCTCTTTTTGAACACATTGCTCACACTGTATCATATGCAATAGACTACCAATACCATTTGTATTAATGTATTATGGCATTTATGATTAAAAAACCCATGGCTGTATTCTATGTATGATTAGATTATCTTTTTTTTAAGTAAACAACTTTTAAAATGATATTAGTATGCTGGAATTGTCTTCTGAACTGTCCTCTTTTAGAAGAGGACTCGTTGAGTTTGTGTATTGAGGTTGAATTGCTAAATTACTTCATATTAAACTATGCACATGACCATTGACATGTTTTAGGGTAATTAGTAGTCTGGAAAGCTTGTTGTCGGAAAATCCTCTACAATTCAGACTTCTTTTTTATCCCATTTATATACAATGTAATCACTATTGTCACGCTTTTGTAATTCATAATTTAGTAATTATATAATTTTACATAAAATGTATTCATAACAGTTTACGTTTAGTTAATCTGACTTTTTTTATGAATTCAGAATGTACATCCTCCAATAGGTTTTTTTTTTCTTCCCAAACACGAAAGGTATTAAAAGACATAAACAAATTCATAAAAGGCATTTATAAAAGTAAAAAGTCAGAATTGTGAGATAATCACAATAGCCATTTTTACTGGTAAGAACAAGCTTCCATCGTGTTTCAGATAGCCAACTTTTAAAAATCATGATGGGCTAAAAATAACTATTTGGACCTTTAAAAATTAGTTCAGATATAAAATAAAATATATGATTTGTCTATTAGATTAAATAAATGCATAGAACCTTTACACAAATGTAGTTATACAATGCCAGAATGGTAACTCTGAATTCTGTGAAACTCTTTTCAATGTAGTTGGAAGATTTGTATTGTCAGAGTAATATTTGAAAGCCAAGGTCCACAGATGGTCGGCGTCTATGAAATTGCCCCTGTCTCTGGAGATGTGACTGCACATGGCCATCTTTGAATCAGCTGAACTTATGACTGAGTAAGCTGTGCAGCCGTACCAGGCCCGCGAACACAAGGGACAATCAGACGTTCTGCACGACCAGCTTAACATTCGCCTCATGTCCAGCTTTAAAGCAAATCGATCTGGGCCAAAAGTGGCACAGCATTGCTGAAGTTTCTGTCCTTGGGAATTCACAGGACTGAGACCAGTGTTTAAGACCGCAAAGCTGTTGAAGTTGTTAAAACAAATCATTTCTTTTCACTTGAAGGTCTGACGTTTACTGTGATTTGAGCCTCAAATAGCAGTTCAGGGAATAACCTACCTGCCTACATGTACATATACATATGTTTGTTTTTGTATTACTGTGATAAAAAAATATTATAATATGCTCATTTAATGCTCAATACATATTTTTGTTGTGCAAAACAGTTATGCTGCTTAATTTTTTTTCTTACAATATATTTAAAGGGTGATAAAAACTTAGAAACAGTAGACAAATCTCAGCAACTACATATTACACACCCTTAAACTTTTTTATCTAAAATTATGCTTGATGTTTTTTAAAATAAGTTCATATAGATTTGTATTTATGTTTTACTTACACACATACCGCTCAGTCCAAGTCTCAATTTGGAGCTACTCTGTGAATCAAGCATCTAAAAATAAACCGCAATTCGTCAAAGTATTTTTGGGATTCAGGTTTGTGCAAAGTGCGACGACACAGCTGTGAATTTGGTGGATTTGTCATGCAATAATTGTGCATTCTCACAAGAGGTGAAGCCAGAAAATAAAGCTTGGACGTCAGACACGGTAATACAATGTATAAATACACAATCAGAGGATTACAGGAGCCAGAGGCTACATATCACCTCCAAACTACACATTCTGCAGCTCAAGCTTTAGTGGATACATGGAAAGTTCAAGCCTCATGTTTCGAGTAACAAACACAGAGATAACAGCTGCTGGCAAATATGTAGCATTAGTCTGCAAAGACAACGCTCAAAGAGGCAAACACTCGATGCCACCGGTCCCACGGCTGCTCATGATTTATCATATGGCTTTTAGCGCTCACAATAGGAGCGTCTTACCCCAGCTCAGCAAATGTACTGTCCTCAAGCTACATCTTTCATCTGCTCCGTTACAGGAAATGTTTATCTACAATTCACTGCTTACTTTAGGATGCTGTGGGATCACACAATGTCAGTATCCAGAGGAAGAACTTCTAATACCAACACGTTCTCACTCCTAACTCGTCACATATTGATGCTTGTTCAGGACGCCTTGGCGTTGCTTCAAGGAACCCCTTTAGCATCATTCTTTGGCGCACAGGAGTATCCTTTTAGCATCGCTTTTCGACTTGCAGGGTCCTCCATTGTTTTCAGTTGTTTGTCTTAATTTAATGGTTTGCATGCATTTGTAAAACACAGATTTTTTTTATAAATGTATACTTTCATTGGAGCATCTAATCCCACTCCTACCCCAAACCTAACCACTTCTGAACAATATAAAACACGTAGCAGACAAATATAAGTACAGTCACAGGTATTTATTACAACAAAACTGACCATAAAAATAGTATAAAAGCATCACAAACAAGTAGTGTTGCATTCCAAGTCTTCTGAGGATATACGATATATTTAGAAGAGAGTAAAACATAAGGTTTTAATCGTTGAATATGATCCCGATCCATTAATGCGCTCACATTTCATTGGAATGTTAATACTTTTTGAATAAAGTATGAATGTAGTTGTATCTGCCTGTTATATCTTGTGTTTTATTGACAACTGTTTAGTGGCAGGGGTTGGGTTAAGTGCTCATACATGTGTACATAATGTAATGTAAATAAAATAGTTGTGACATATATGCAATAATAGCAATATTACTACATAATATTAGTGCTGTCAAACGATTAATCGCATCAAACAATAAAAGCAGGCCGGGTTCTTGACTGCTGTGGAAGAGTGGGCTGGCAGATATCCTCGGTGGGCATTTTTTTTGTCATCATATCATCACATAGTCTAGAAGATGTTTATATTGTAGATATTGCTATATTAACTATATTATATGTACACTGAGAAACGCTTGCATTTATTTATACCAAACAAGGCCATAATCATGTCTAGAACATTGGGAGGACCAGTCATTTTGAGGAAAATAAAGACCAGTATGGTTATGGTATTTATTTAAAGAAACTAAATAACTAAAGGATTTAAATGGATTTAGGGGAATAAATGAAAAGAAAAGAACAAGACTTTTTTTAACTAATCAATCTGAACAGCAAATCATATTTTGTTTATTGTAAGACATGCATCCATTCAATTTCAGTTGTATTGTTGAAAACGCAAAACAGTTAAATGCTATTGTCATCGTAATAAATTATGAATTACACGAATCACCTAAATGACAGACCTACTTTCCATTCAAAACTGTGGAATAAAAAAATACAATAAAAATAAAGTCAAATAGTTTGCATCACTGGATATTGTTGGTAGTTTACCATGTGGTTCTCAAATGTTCAATACCGAGTACTTCATATTGTTAATATCGTAATATTAATATTGTTTTAATATATATATATATTTTGTTTAATTTAGTGATTCCTCTGTGTACTACTGGAGGGAGTCTGAGTACCACTATAGTGCTACTCGTAGCACACTTTGAGAATCACTGGTTTACGTCATATAAGGGGCACGCTTTGTCAAGCAGACTGTTGCTATAGTAACGGATGCAACTTTCATCGCACACAGGCTCCTTACTTTCAATTTTCATTCTTACATTCAGCATAAACAGCACGCCAAAAGTGGTAAGCTTTCAGCTGAACTGTATAGCCTACATGCATTTTAGATGCTTATATTATTTTTTTGCCCCAGCCATCCATGCAATGAATGAATGCATTTTATGAGCTGTTTTTTTATAATATTAAATCTGATCAGGGCTGCGTTTCCCAAAAGCATCGTAAGTCTTAGGCCCTAAGTTGATCGTAGCTCCATTGGTTTCAACGGGTCTACGATGTACTTAAGCTTACGATGCTTCTGGGAAACGCAGCCCAGGTAATTTCAGTGGTAGGCTATGATACATATTCATGTGCCTATAAAACTCCACGTAACTCACAAACTTCCCGTGATAGCCCGCAAATATTTCTGCCTGTTTTCGCTCGTCGTCAGCCTCAGCTTTTCTGGAACAGACTGAAGCTCCATATAATTCACCTTGATTTCAGCCAATAAAAGTAAAATGCAATTTTCTGGTGTTATTTTATTATTATTGGGGCAGTCTCCAGATATATCTTAAACTTCTCAAAAATACAGTTCACTGTAAAAATAACACAATCTAATTTTGATTGGGTGGGCTTAGCCCACCCCTGCCCATGCCTGGAGCCGGCCCTGAATAAAAGTCTGATCTGGGCAACGCTGGTAAAAATCTCCTTCACTGATCTGCTCCCCGCTATGCTCTGCTCACATTCGCTGATAAAACAGCTTTGCCAGGGTTTTCATATTTGTATACATGTTCACTTAATGTTTCCTTACACCGAATCATCATTTTTATTCATTTCCCACTGATGCATGATCTGATGAGCATTATTACACGATCATATCTCTGTATGAATGGATGGCAGAGACGCGTTTTCCTTTAGCACACACACACTGAAGCGCGCGTGACGTCTCAATGAGGACATAAACACAGGAACAACATCTCCAGAACTGCTCTGAGAGTCACTTCATGAGCGTTTCACCGTTTCATTTGAGTAAAACTATCCTTTCTTTCTTTACCTTTATTTTACCAGGAAATAATCCCATTGAGATTCAAAATCTCTTTTTCAAGGGAGTCCTGGCCAAGACAGCAGAATAAAGTTCCATATTAAAAAACATATACAGTAACAAGAACAACGCAACAACATTTAACAAAAAAAGACATTTGGTAATTCAACATCATCTCAACATAATTACCAGCAATGCTCAGTAATAGCACATGTGCATTTAGTACTCAGATAGTCCTTTATCCTAATTTTAAACTGTGTCATTGTTGGTAAATAGTCCAATTTTAGATGATTCTGCAATTTATACCAAGATAAAGGTGCAAAAACTCTAAAAGCGCTTTCACCAAAGACAGTTCTCGTTCGTGGAATGTCATACATGATTTGCCCATATGATCGAAGATTACATTTGCTGGTAGTGACTTTAAGAGTCAGAAGAGAACATAAATAAGAAGGCAATTTGTACAGTATAGCCTTAAAAAGAAAAATATACCAGTGCTCTAGCCTGCGATTGTGCAAAGACAGCCAACCAACACTCTCATACAAGCTACAATGATGAGTACGAAAACTAGACTTAGTTACAAATCTTAATGATGCATGATATAATAATGTCACAGTCAAAAAAAAAAAGTCATATTTATCATATTTATCACTAAGATATCCTCATATCATATACACACAATTATAAAGTATTCAATGCAATCCATCAAAATAAAAGTCTGTTTTTTTAAGACATAGAAGCAGAAATATTTATTGTATAATGTACATACTACTACTACTACTACTACTACTACTACTACTACTAAAATTATGAAAACTTTATTTTTTAAGGAATGATCACACAACATTTCTAACATGTTTTAATTTTAATAGTAAAATCTCTTTTTTTAATTTTCAATAATTTCAAGAAAAATGTAATTGATGTGTTATGCCTTAATTTGATTTAAAACAGAATTTCTGAGGAAAATGAAAAAAATTATTGAGGCTATTTTAAAAACAAATAATAAAACATTAGGTAAAATAAAATAAAACATAACTTTGTAATTGTCATTTTCTTCAATCATATAATTATTATAACACCTAAAAAACATTGCATGTACAAATTGTTGAAGGGTGTACATTCTCCAAATAACATTAAATGAATGTTGCTGAAAAATGTGTTAATGTTATGTGTAGGGACTCTTATTTTTGTTCCACATTAGCTTCCTGTTCACTATGTTTGCCTCTCACAAAAGCCACACTTCTTCTAAGAAGACAGTAAAGGCTTATGTCATGCCTGAGCTGTAGTTAGGATCAAAGATGGAAGTTAAGTTGCACAATGTTTAGGTTTATTATTATTATTTTATTATTATTTTGATTTATGTCTTAGTTTTAAGTTGTACCATTTTTTTAAGTAATTTTAAATAGATGTCTATATATTTGTATTTGCATTTTGAATGTAATATGGCAATTACATGCACTAAATGGGTTTAGTTTTCAGTTATTAATATGCAATTTCAGCAATAATTCTTTTTTTTCTAAAAAGGAAACAAATAATTTGTTCTTTTCAAGAGACTTGTCTTATTTTCTCTTGTATATTTAGTATTGCCCTTTAAAAAGAAAAAGTAGTTCGTATCCGATTACTCGATTAATCGATGGAAGTTTTGGTAGAATGCTCGATCACTAAAATATTTGATAACTACAGCCCTACATAATATATAATTTAATCATGACAATAACATTCCCAGTCCCTTTTGAGTCGGCATACTGACACCAAGGGTTTATTATGTAAAGCAATGCAGGACCATGCACATAGAAAAATAACACTAAAGGGGTACCAAAGTGATGCCAAAGGATCCTGAGAGGCATCAATATATGACGAGTTGGGAGTGAGAATGTTTTGCTAATACTCCAGTGTCAAAACCTTTTATTCACAATGGATAACCTGAACTGTTTAATCATATGTTTTTGGGATGCAGATCTAATAATGTGATTCCTCATATTTCTGTTTTCTTTAATAATGTCACAGACAAAAAAAAAAGTCATATTTATTTTATTTGTAGTATTTATTTTTTCTGAGACATTATTAAAGAAAACATTAATAGATACAGCATTTACACAAACTACACCAATTATTTTGAATAATAATAATGATAACATTTATATAAAATAAAAGTATTAGTAAATTAGAAATGTACTACAATTAAAATTATACTAATTATAATTAGTAGTAATAGTAGTAAACATATATATATATATATATATATATAAAACATCAACATATTTAGTAGTAGTTTATCAGTGGTTGTGGAAGTAGCAGTAGAAGAACGATCAGTCAATCAAGTTACAGAGCTGTAGTGACAAATCATCAAAGCAGGTCTACAAAGATCATTGTGAATATACAAATAAAATACATTACAGCAGTGTAATGATCGTAAGTAATGATTATGATGCAAAAACAAAACATAAACCCTGAAAAATGTCATAATCGGCAGCCCTGTATAATGCCAATGGGTTTCCCCATAATCAGCAGCTCTTCAAGCCTTGTGTAAAAGAATAAGGACAAAAATGATAGACCGAATTAAACATGAGCCGTGTCCTTAATATCCACATGGCCAACCACAGATATGGGCCAGGAGTACACTTCAGTATTTACATAAATTTGCACTACTGAGACGGGCTCTTCGCTCTGAGACTCCTCTAAATTACCGCTTGGCTTTAGGTAGAGAGCGACATGCCTCTTGGAGATATCAAACAAGAATGATGAGCCAGACGGATATACGACAGACATATTTACATACACCACCGTATTTATGTTCTGCAGTCTGGCCTACTGCAAAATAAAGAAGCAAATGCATGAAAAGTAAATACATAAATATAATAATGACAAAGACCACACTGCTCTCAGCTATTTAACATCCTTACTGGAAGTAAGCCAGACAATTTGGCTTAGTTTGGTTTGGTTCATTTATTTATTAGCATTTAGTTATCTGCAGGAGACTCAAATGATCACGTGGGCTCTGTAATCTTTCGTTTTGCTAATAGAGTTCATAAGCAAGCAGCACAACTAATTTAGAATATGTTTTTGGGAGTGTACTGTCGTAATCGGAGTAATGCATCTTCCACCTGAATAATGAAATGAAATGTGGTCATGTAAAGCGTTCGTCGTGCCGCCTCCATGGTGTGCTGAAAGAAAAAAATAATAATTGGGACATCACAGCCTTGTTAACTTATTTCTTAGAGTTCGTACTAAATAAGTTTCTCATTTGAAATTTGCATTAATTATCTCACGGCCTCAATGAAATACAGATTAACTTAAGCAGAGGGGCTAAATTAAAAAAGGAGAGAGAGAGAGAGAGAGAGAGAGAGAGAGAGAGAGAGAGAGAGAGAGAGAGAGAGAGAGAGAGAGACGGTGAATACATGCAGGATTGATGTTGCTCAGCAACCATTAATTTGAGTTTTATATGCACAGGTTTATTTCAGTCAGGTCTATTGGAATTCCTCCGACAGTCAGCAATTCATCTTCGGCTCAATTATCTCCGTACATTTTACTGTAGGCAGAAAGAGTGATAAGAAAACTGGAAATGTTAACAGTCATGTCTATCTCCAACACAATCTAACAACTGAACGCATCTGAATTCTGATGTGCCACCTACTTGTTTTGAGTGCCAACAATAGCGATGATTTGGCTGCTACTTAATAATGCTAGCAGCCTAACGAGGCTAGACTATTGACTTTGATGCTTCTGGAACGGTCCAGCTTTACAGAAAAACACTGGCTGAATGATATGTGTTGTGACCAACCGGAGTTAGTTTTGTTCAACATGTCGTTTAAGAATTAGGGATGCACAGATATGGAAACGGTATCAATAATCAATTATACACTGAAGCGATCCATCTTAGAAGTTAAATTGATGAAATGATGATACAAAGTGCATAAGCGGTAAGTGGACAGACTCTGGGCATCTCGCTTGAGGCTGAGAAAACAATGCAAGCCAACAGCAGGTAGGTCTAAATGTTGCAAGACTGTAAAAAGCCCTACACTTGTTTGGTATCAATCAAGGTCAGCAACGAATGGCCAGATACATTTGAACTGGCAAATGCACAAGGCATATGCTTTTATCCACAGCAAAGTTATAGGCAGCCCCCTGGAGTAGGCAATTTGATATAGCAATTTCATACTACTTACTGAGTAAAGACACTGTTTCTTCGAGGTGCAGCACTAAACATGTGGTTTTATAGCACTGCTGTTTGACCTTCATGCTTCGGCGTATCGTCCATAAATGGAGCTTTCACAGTAACACAGATGCATGGAAAACACACTTCACAGTGGCTCTGAAAAGCATTCAGGCACTTCAGATGCACATAAAATGAATGAATGGATCTAAATATGATCTACATAGTTTAACAAAGACAAATCTCAGCCATCATTCCAAACTTTCTACTGCCGCCAAAGTTACTATGTCCTCAGATGCAGCCGTTTATGTGACTTTAAAACGTATCACCCTTGTGGAGCGGATCTGGGCATAGGTGTTTGATCTAAAGCCAGTGCTCACACATGTCAGCTCCCTGGTGTTGGCTTCCTTCAGTCAGTCAACACTGATATCAGCCAGTGTTTGAACAGCTTGACCAAAGTTGTAAAGAGTGAGCTACAAAAAATGGTCCAGGTTGGGTTTGTAATTCACACAGTCCAAAATCACTCTGTGGACTGCTATAACTGTTCTTTAAGAGGCCATTTAGACCCGAAAATTACTGTTAAGTATACGGAAACATAAAATGCTTTAAAGGGTCGTATGATGCAGTTTCAAGTTTTCCTTTCTCTTTGGAGTATTACAAGCTGTTCATGCATAGATGAGATCCCTAAAGTTGCAAAGACTAAAGTCTCAAACCCAAAAATATGTTCTTTATAAAAGTTAAGACTCATACACGCCCCCCCCTAAAATGGCTCATTCAAATACGCCCCCACATGTCTACGTCACGGTGTGGAGATATTTGTGTAACACCGCCCAAATGTTCACACGAAGAAAGAAGGCGTGGTTTCAGATACAGCAGTATTGTTGATGTAGCCGTGTCAGGGAGACTTTGTGAGCTCACTTTATTTGGCCTTCCGGAAGTAGGGTTGTGATGGTGAGGACATTTTCCCACCGGTTAATCGACCTGATGTCACACCGGTTATAACGGTATCACCGTGGGGGGGTATGTTAAGCTGTATGTTTCAGCAGCTCATGCAGTCTCTGGGAATCGAACCAATGGCATACTATATTTTACCCATAGGAAACTAGTGTACTGATGACTCTTTTGAAAGTAGTTGGAAGTGTGGTAACACAAATATTACCTACAAAAACTTTAAATAATTTACATTTAGTATTGCAGCATGTTTTTATCAAAAGCAACACAATTAATAATTGTAAAGTAGACAACGCAAGTAGTGCTATATATTGTATGTACAGTCCATTATATGTATGCATTTGGCAGAGAGCTATTTCACTGTATTCAAGGTATGCATTTGATCAGTTCATGCATTCTCTAGGAATCAAAGAAATGACCTTGGCGTGTAGTTTTGACATTCAGGAAAGCATTTTTTTTAGCTGAATTCTATGTATTAATCTAGCAGACACTTTTAATGAAAGAAACATAAGAACAAGTAATTAATTCAAAGTACAGTAGACAACACAAGTGGTGCTATTTGTTTTACATTTACATTATGCATTTGGCAGACGCTCTTATTCAAAGCTACTTACCATGAATAGTATACATATTCATGGTATACATTTGATCAGTTGAATTATGAATTACCTGCATGTGAATGCTTTGACCTATAGGAAATCTTGTTTTTTTACTGTGGATTTTGCTCTTTGTGTGGGAGTTGGATTCATGATCAAGTGTGATTTAATGCATCATTGCGTTCTGAAATGTCTCAGACCACAACTCGTGACTCATTCAGGTCAACTACTGTCACGGCAGTTTGAAGAGAGTTTCGCTAAAGAAGCTGATTGAAGTATATTAAGTCGATTGGCCCCTTGAGTACTGAGGTTTGTTGCCGCTAATGCAAGAACATTAAGAATGCAGAACGCATGTTTGTAATGCCATGGCCATGCATTAACATTTTCATACTTCCGTAGCAAATGTTTGTGGTGTAAGTTTTAAAGAACCCCCTGGTTGCTGTTATAATTTTGTTAAACTCTATTAATAAAACACATGGTGATTATGACTAGGTCTATATCTCTTAGAGTGCTTTGTGGATACATGTATGACAGCTTGGCCTTGGGGACCATTTAGATTTTCTTTGTGTTCAAGCGGGTATGATGTATGATGAGAATTATTAATAGTAATTAGTAATTAGATGACAACCACAGCAGGAAACCAATCAACAGAGCAACTTGTGCCACCAGGGGTCCACCAATCTGAAGGGTGTGTCCACACACACACACACACACACACACACACACACACACACACACACACACACACACACACACACACACACAACAAATTAGGGATTGTTTTATTAACAATCCTATAGGCTGGATTTTTATCAAAACTGCAGTAAAGCGGTAATATTCTAAACTATTATTACAATTTAAAATAACAGTTCTCTGTCTAGATATATTTTAAAATGTTATTTATTCAATCACTATAGAATTGTACTACCTACATTTGCATATCAGGAGCAGCACGTTTAATAATATGATCTCATTAGCCGTCAATTTCTGAGTGGTTCATCTGACGTGAAATTAATTATTTATCTCACAACTCAGCCAGACACCCGCTGTTTTGAAACGGCTCCGGTGGTTTTTGCCAGCATACTTAGCAAGTGCTCACGCTGTAATTGTTCACCCCATCAAAGGAGAAGACCAAGCCTTCCATCTGCAAATGAATTCTGTATTCAGCACTCAGTCATCTGCAAAATGCTGCCGTTAAGTGTTCAGAAAAGGTGGCTTGTGCAATCCTTGAGCTCGCAGGCCAACACAAAAAGGGGAAAACAAGGACGTGTTAAAACATCTTCTGATCAGAAACACTTTGCTGTATGGTTTGATTTCAAAGGGGAAAGGGTAGGGGCGGTATCATAGTTAACACCAGCTAAACGCCGAGCAATTTGAATACAGTGGCTTTGTGTATATTGTCAGACAACTGCATTAGTTTGTTTAACTGATTGAAACTTCATTGATTTGGTTCTATTCAGCACACTGGCACAATGCAACCCGTATGTGTGACAATCTGTGTGATACAATCTGAATAATCCCAAATATTTACATAAGCATAAATTGATTGGAAATATAGCGCAATATGTGCTTGAAGAATGCAGAATACGAACATAGCTTGAAAAAAACTCTATTTTTATTGCATTTTACTTGGCATGCACAACTTTAGCATTTTAATGTGTATCATTTTTATGTTTTATGTTTACAGTAAACCAACAAACATCAAATATATCTGACATTTTCTAACACTAAGTGGTGCACAGGAAATCATTAGTGACATTTGTCTGTGAATTAGTGAATAAACCTTTCATTTTTCTGTCCATTAAGATCAGAATATAACTTATATCAGATTCCATATGTAGCCGTGCTTATATTAGTAATTTCAGAGTGATTTCCTGATCTTAATGGACGGAAAAACGAAAGGTTTATGCTATGACAAAGCGAATGGGAAATTAAAACTCTTTGGTGATATTGACCCATATGTTGTTTTAAAATACAAAGAGCACTTTACTTACTTAAACAACAACACTGGCTTGTAAAACATATATAACTACAAATGATTGCTATGTCCACTCTGTCATGTTTATGTCCGCTCTATCGAGTCTAAGTGGCCGACAGGGTGGACATTTTGAGCTTCAATTAACATACTAGCTTACAACATATTGTGACTAGTTAAATAGTTAGTCTAGTTGTTGAAGATAATTTGGTGTATTTAAACTTACATATTTTGAAAATATGTAGGGGTGGATTCCCCAATACGACAGGGTGGACAACCATTCAAGAGACATGGACAAACTCTTCTTTTTTATTAAATACAAACATAGTTTTTATCACCAAATGATCAATACACTCAAATTGAGTAATCTCTTATTTAACAAAATATTAATATGGTATATATATATATATATATATATATATTAAATAATTGTATTATTAACAATATTCTACTATCATTCAAATGTAATTAGCAGTACATTGGACATAGTAAAATATCATCTTTGTACACAAAACAAAATCTAGAAATGTATCTAAAGAGCTAAGTAATACTTTTGTTATGAATATAAAATATAAATAAATAGCCTAATATAACACCCTTTCATAGTCATTTTTATGTTAAGTTATTATGGCAAATTAGTTATGTACAGGACACCCATAGGCACCATACAGCGATATTGACCCATATGCTCGTAGATGGATTTAAATATTATTTGATGCCTTATTGGATTTTGGATACAACAAGAAAAGTAAGTAAACACAAGTACATAAAATATGACTTATTCTTTTTTTTTACTTTTCTTTTTTTGGTAGCAGTAGCAGTAGTAGTAATAATGATAATAATAATAATTATTATTATTGTTATTATTAAACATTAAATATTTTATTAAACAGAAAACATACTCTGAAGTTAATTCAATCAGTAAAGAAACTAAAAAAACATTGTATAATATAATTTATCAGTTGAGGTGCATTATTGAAATGTTATAACTATAATTTGTTATATTGTGATTTCATTATTTAATATAAAAACATACAGAAGTTTCACAATAGTTAGTCAGCACTCATGTCTAAAGTATAATCGGTCAATCTGTTAAATCACAGTCTTTGATAAGTCATATTATCAGTACGGGGTGAGATCTCTTCAATGAAACTGAGGTCATCAATCACAACCCACCACACACACAAAACATCCCTGACCACAGAATATTCATCTGACACATGCAGATTTCAGGTGACCTGCCATCAACAAAAATGCTGATAAGATCAATTTTGACTCTTATCATTTTAATATGAGATATGCCACAGAGCACACCACTGATATCGATTCAGTGTTCAGAGGAGGTGGACAAGCAATTGATTTAATATCGTATTTTAACTTTGCCTGTTCCTGGTGACTTCAGATTTGAATTTCTTACTAGAGGAACATTTCAGGCATGCGTGTGCATGATTACGTACAATAAATGTCATTAAGCAACATCGTGTTGATTTCTATTTGCAATTTCGACTTGCAAAATGTGCCCTCCTGAGATTAAAATGACAGATTTGGCAGCAATCAATGCCTGTTTGCTTAGAGAATGATGGTCTTAACATTGACTCAAATATCTTCTGCATCCCAGGAAGAAAGGGAGGAAACACTTATCGTTGATTTATTTTTCAATTCATCCCAACGGAATGTTCCAGGGCACCTTTAAAAGGTCAATTGCTCCCTATAATCGACTTAAAAAATCATATTACAAATTATAGAAAAAAAAGGAAAAACAAATCAGTATAAATGGCACACACAATAAGAGGTTGGTTCTGTCACAAGTGTCATCGTGTTCTGGCTATTATACAGTCAACTACTGTTAATATGTTTTAATATGTTGATAATAATGAGATGTTGAGAAAATTAATAAACAAACATTTCAAAAATTGTACACAATAATTGTGTGACTTATTTCTATGAAAACATAAATACAAAGAGTAGATGTAAGGACATGAAATATGTTGGGATTAATAATTATAATTTAACTATATATTACTATTAATATTATTATTCTGATTTAACATTCTGATTTAAGACTGGCTGTAAAAACTTGCATCTGTTCTGGTGATTAGATTAATTACAGAATAAACACTTCCACAGACTTGTTATTGCACAAATCCTCGTAGACTGTCTATTATACAATCAACTTTTATGCAGTTTTATAATTTTTTTCTTGTTTCTTGTTTTCTCATCTGGCAGGTCATTTTAAATGTCATTGCTTAGAAAAGTAATGGCATGCCTTTTCTCTTGAAGCATCAGTCACATCTGTAGCACAGCCAAAATGTAACATTAATTACCTAATTTGTTCAGTTCCCCAATCCTAACTATGAGCAGCAGCAGTGATGCTCTCCTTGCCAAACACCACTAATTAAACTCTACTTTGAGCAGACTAAAGTGGATTTAACCTGATTTCCACTTAGAGAATGCAAAGACAGTGTAACTTGCGGGACCAATTCTGCGCACAATCAGTTCAATTGGACGTTTTGTAAGAGTACATCACTAAAAGGCCACAATCTGCTTCAAGAGCTTGGCTCGATTGAGCCAGGCAGTGCTGATATTTCAGCCAGTCATTTTACTCTCGTTGAGGAAATTGCATGCAGCCGTATTCCCCAAAGCCCAGCACACCGAGTCAATTACCTTATTGGGTTAGAAGCTGTAATGGCCTCTGAGGGGCAATAGAAATTACATCTCACACTTTCATGCTGCTGGATTAGAACAATGCAGTGGTAAATGGTGGAGGGTGCCACATTACTCTTGCCCCATTGTCTAAAGTTGCGATGCATTGCAAAAGTTTCTAGACCCTTAACCAATTCTTTAATTTTGTGCAATTATAAATAATAGATGAGAGCATAGCTCTCTTTGATATGTCCAAGGATATAAACAGAAATGTGTTATTTTAATGTTTCATGTTAGAAAATATTCGTAAAAGGATAGGTAACCAATTTTCTGTTTTTTTTTTTACTCACCCTTGTTTCATCATCAGAACAGATTTGTAACAATAGCATTACATAATTTTCTCAGCAATGGATTATCTGTAGTGAATGGGTGCCGTCAGAATGAGAGTCCAAACAGCTGATTGAAACAATAATGCACAAGTAATCCACACCACTTAAGTCCATCAGTTAACATCTTGTGAAGCAACATATGTGTGTTTGTAAGAAACAAATCCATTATTAAGATGTGTTAACTGTTTTGTTTTAAATTGTAACATACGCTTCTGACCATAATACATGACACTTCCCAACCCCTGTTGTCCTCTTACATGAAATTCAGAAATATATTTGTTTTGAACTGTTTTAGTAAATTGTGCTTGATGTGTGCAAGAGAAGAGACAACTTTTTATATGTAAAGGACTTGTATTTTAGCCAGAAGCAATATTTTGAAGTTGAAACACCTTAATCACAGATTTGTTTCTTACAAACACGCAGCTTTTCACTTCACAGGACATTAATTGATGGACTACAGTGGTGTGCATTACTTGTGGATTATTTTGATGCTTTTATCAGCTGTTTGGATTCTCATTCTGACGGCACCCGTTCACTATGGATGATCCATTGGTGAGAAAGTGATGCAATGCTACATTTCTCCAAATCTACATCTGTATCTTGGATGGACTGAGGGTGAGGACATTTTCCGCAAATTGTCAATTTTTGGGTGAGCTATGGAAGTAAAAAGTTTGAAAACTTGCCACCGTCTTCCCTATTTAGTCCCTGTTCATCAGAAGTTCTACTGTATGTTTACACAAATGAATTACATTAATGAGGACACAACTGGCCTCTACATTTGAACTTGAAAAATAACTAGCATATTTTCTGGATGAAAGCATCATTATTCATGAGTCTGAAGGACAGAGCTGAAAATCGAGACAAGAAAAAGAAGATTCCAAAGAAGTTAAATAAAGTAAAATAAATACAAAATAAGTGTAAAATGGGTGGAAAAACAATATCATGTTGTTTCAGTGCCCTTGTGGGTGTTGTTGGTGTAATTATAAGAAAGTAGATTCCACATTAAACTACCCAGACACTCATAAGAAAAATATAAAAGCAGAAGAGAGTTCTGAAAAGAGAGCAAACAATCATTATGAAGGAGCTGCAGTTGAAAAAGATTAAAAGTGCACCGTCAACCACATTAAAGCAAGCCTGTTTGGGAAAAGAAGCTGTTAAAGTCTACATAAAACAGTTTTGCGACTGATTTTATTTCCATAATGTGATACAATTCTGAACAAATAGGACATTCAATGTGGAAAAGATACAGGGCTTGGTTTTTCCCTTTGGGAAGTAATTGTATTTTGAAAAGTATGTGTTCAGCACAGAACAACAACAACATACAAATAATGCATAAACTATTCTGCCATTTATTATAGTGCATATGGCATATAGTTGATGTCAGAATTCAATTCAGGTTTATTTGTATAGCGCTTTTCACGATGCCAATCGTTGCAAAGCAGCTTTACAGGAAATGTAAGTGTCTATATTATATTTAGTAATAGTTATCAGTGGTGACTCAAGTTGATGTCCATATGGCAGAGATGTACGGTAAAAATCAAGCAGTTAGTTAATGTCATGTGATGGGGCCTGAAACCCGATTGAAATTCTTCATATATATCATTTTTTGCAAGATGGAGCACAATTGAGCAGACACAATTTTTTCTAAAATTGTAGAGAGCGAGAGAGAGAGAGAGAGAGAGAGAGAGAGAGAGAGAGAGAGAGAGAGAGAGAGAGAGAGAGAGAGAGAGAGAGAGAATTACGTTTTTTTCACATGCAGTAAGTTAACAGACTGTACTGAAATAAGAAAATAAGAACTTGTACAAGTACCTATGGTCAATTTTAATTTCATGTTGACTTGAATTATGTAAACCTCAACAAAGCATTGCCAATGATCAATATAAATCCCAATTGCAATATGAGCAATTATTTATTTATTTTTGTTTTGGTCTAGCCAACATTTCATAAAACTAATCTAACATTGTGTAAACTTCCAACAACATACCAACAAAAACATGCAGGCATTAAACTATGGACATGGGCGTTTTGTTCAAACAGATGAACAAATGATGAATTCATCAAATAGATGAATTAGGAGCAAGTTCTTCACTCAGCAGGAGAGTGAGATGTAATGTCAAATTAACATTCTAGCAGCTCAAGAACCGAAAGGTGTGGATGTCGTACAACGGCACAGTCACAGCCCTGATCTCAGACCCATCGGGAGTGCATGCACCTCATGACTAACCTGCACAACCTGCAACAAATCTGCCAGAGACAAAAGACCAAACGACTTGGACCCGTCATTGAGGGGGGGAAGTAGCTCTACTAAAACTGTTAGAATTATAATATAAAATATAGCTTTATAATTGGAAGGGTCAGAATACTTTCACACTATTCACCTATGTATATATATATATATATATTAGTGCTGTCAATCAATGTAAAAAAATGTGCGCGTTTATCACAAATATCACAAATGATTAATCATGATTAATCACACATTTAAAAAGTCACAAAGCTCAAATCATCTCAGACTGGTTTCTTGAACATGACAATGAGTTCACTTTACTCAAATGGCCTCCACAGTCACGAGATCTCAATCCAATAGAGCACCTTTGGGATGTGGTGGAACGAGAGATTATCATCATGGATGTGCAGACGACAAATCTGCAGCAACTGTGTGATGCTATCATGACAATATGGACCAAAATCTCTGAGGAATGTTTCCAACACCTTGTTGAATCTATGCCACGAAGAATTAAAACAGTTCTGAAGGAAAAAGGGGTTCCAACCCGGTACTAGCAAAGTGTACCTCATAAAGTGGAAAGTGTGTGTGTGTGTGTGTGTATATATATATATATATATATATGAAAAGTACTAGTCAGAAGTTAGGAAACAGTACAGTTCTTAAATGTTTTAATTTAAGTCATCCACACCGAGGTTGCATTTATGTGCTAAAAATACAGTAAAACAGTGATATTATGAAATATTAATATCATTTAAAATAACTTTTCTATATTAATATTTTAAACTGTGATTTATTAATGTAATGCAAAGCTGAATTTTCAGCATCATTACTCCAGGCTTCAGCATCTCATGATCCTTCTGAAATCATTTGAATAAGCTATATTTGCAAAAGAGTACAATTAAGACTGCAAATAAAAGAAAGGTATTTAATTTGTTTTATAAATAACAACTATGCATAATACTAAAATAACACTTATGGAGACATACAAAATAGACACAAATAAAATTGCAGACATCAGATTGATATTTCAAACATTATATATTGCAGACTTTGTTAGGAGACTCTATTTTCTCTATGTTTGCTTGCATTGCAGTCCAGAGAAACAACTGAGCTATATATATATATATATATATAAAAGATCTCATTCAATTATGGTTTTCTTTTGTTTCCCACAGGATAGACGAAGGTTTATCAGACTAAATTAGCACGATAGTAATGCTAATGACATGTTTTGAGCAAACTGTCACGTCTGTCAGCATAGTGAAGGGTTTTTGAGCTCCACAGACAGTACTGATATCAACATGAAGAGCATCACTCCAGAATTCTCCAGATGCGAACGCAGGCAATACGTGAACAATAACAGTGAAAGTCACAAAAGAGAATACAAATAATTATAATTGATCAGTGCATTATTAAGTGCTCTGTGTTGCCTAAAGCCACACAATACCGGCTCCATCTGTCCCTGATTTCCATCAACGTGAGCTGTATTGCCACAATCAAGAGACTCGAACACATCTGTGAGCATTTAATTTTACAGTGTTTACTTTGTCAGCACAAAAAACCTATATTTTCTGCTATGAGTGACAAACAGAAACCATTACATCCATCTTGCTGGCTACATATTGATCACAGACAGTGACTGTTTCAGAGCGTGTTCGTGTTATTGAGCTGGAGATAATGGACACAAACAGACAGATTGGGCTTCGGAGCGATTTTGCAGAATGAAAACAAGATGCCAGCTTCAAACTGCTATGATGATATAGGAATACTGCAGGAATATGGATAAACATGTAGCTGTAAATGTTAAACTGTGCCTCACTTGCACTAACAAGTTCAGTCTAAGCATTAATAATATCACCAGAACAGCTGGGTCATTCCGTGTCAACTGTCACAAACACAAACACAAACACAAACACTGCTCTGGTGAAAGAAATGCATAAATGAAAAAGAAAGCCAAAATATGGGTAATGTAATTAAAGGTGGACATGAAGCTGCATTGAAATCCCCATGTCTCTGGGATTTAACTAAAATGAATAATAATAAAAAATCTTAAGAACCATAAATCTAAAACGATATTGAGATATCTTTAGTCATTACAGTCAAGTAGATTTAGGAAAATAATATTTTTGGTACTCTGCCATTTTTATTCACTGAAAATGTATCTAGTCATGGAGCCACATCGAGATCCCAATATCTGGGCAAAATAACCATATTAGGTCTTACAAATGAAGATTTTAGAAAAGAAAAGGAAAGAAAAAAAAATCCCCCCTAAAATTATTTATATTTATGTAAGGAATAATTGACGAGGGGCCGTTTAATTATTAGAAAAAGAATGCACCCGCGGTGGTGATGCGGTCACAACGCCAAGCGGAGGGGCCGTTACACCTTCGGTGTGCATTGTTTTTCTAATAATTCAATGGTCTGGACTCAATTACTCCCGCTTATACTACATTGCCACTCCTCAACACATCGATCAGATTATATATTTCAAGGGATTCGTATGTTTTTGTACTTAAATCGCTACTGTGAGTAGGATTATTTATTCCGCATCTCATCCATCGCCTCTGTTGCTAATTCCAAAACGTCAGTTTAGACCTAGTAACGGAGGCTTGAGCCGTTGATAACAGACAAATGCAGCTAATAACTAAGTAATATGAGAGAGAGAGAGAGAGAGAGAGAGAGAGAGAGAGAGAGAGAGAGAGAGAGAGAGAGAGAGAGAGAGAGAGAGAGAGAGAGAGAGAGAGAGAGAGAGAGAGAGAGAGAGAGAGAGAGAGAGAGAGAGAGAGAGAGAGAGAGAGAGAGAGAGAGAGATAGAGAGAGAGAGAGAGAGAGAGAGAGAGAGAGAGAGAGAGAGCATGTGTGAATTAGCCTACCTCTTTTGGCTATATTTATTCAAAGGAGGTGTAAGGCTAGCGTGTATCTTTACAGAAGCAGCGAGGAGAGACGCTTCATAACATCCGTGGTGTGGCTGGAATAAACACAAGCATCGTCTAGACTGGCCGCAGTCAGCTTCAGTGGCCGTATTAGAGCCACACTGCGCCGCAGACATGAGCAGTGTAAATTGTTTAAGCATGAATGGCAAGGAAAGCCCCTTATATTCGAAAGCGACCAAGTATGAAGTGTTTCTTGGAGGTTATAGTATATTAAATCATTATTATGTGACTTTTTACATACGCCACGTGACCTGTAAATGCAAAAAAAAAAACGTTTCTGTATCAGAGTTTAGCGGCTCTTACTACACATTTGAGAGCATGGCACGATGCTTTGTACTCGCTCATGTTTCCCGACAAAGACCGGCTTTGTATGTGGCAGTGTCTTGTTGGTTTTGGTTGTATTGCTGTTGTAAGACCTATTGAAATAACTGAAATCATTTGGCGAAGTGATATGGAACTGTAATGCAGTCGAGAGCTGCCTGGATCTACGTTCACCATGTGTTTCCCTGAAAATAATTGCACACCTTAGAACGTTCGTCAGCCAATCAGATTCAAGCATTCAACAGCCCGTAGTATAAATATATATATGGATGTTAGGATGTCTTTAATAATTTGAGTTACAGTATATTATAGGTATGCAAACTCTGGAGAAAGAAAAAAAAATAGAGAAAAGTGCCATACATGTATACATACATAACATACATACAATGTTAGCATCAACCACAAACGAAAGGAATAGTTGACCCAAAACTAAAGATGAAATGAATTTTGAAATGAAGCTTTCAAACCTCAATAAATAAATACATACATACAACATAATACATACATAAAGCACCATAAAAGACAGAAGTTTACAAAGTTTCTTTTTTTTGTATAACTTGAAAGATACCATTTAAAACTACAAATCTGCTTTGAACAAAAGAGAGATTTGAAATATATACACAACTATACACAGACAAACTTTCTTTATATATTTAAGTGTTAGATTAACAAGTATATTGGATCGTTTAGATCAAAGGGAGCTAATTAGTTCAGTGTTTCCAGAGGAAAGCATACACCCTTTCCACCCAATAATTGTTCCATCAGAACTGAAATCAAATGTAATTTGAGTAAGACTATATAATCATAATTGTAATCACACACACATTGTTCTGTTTTATTTGAGACTTACCTAGAAATGTGAAATGAACAAGGTTCATCATGCCCTTCATTATGTAAGATGTTCGTGTTTGTTTCGAAGAGTTATGGAAAGTGATCTTCATGAGTTCTTCATATGAGCACTTCATTCAAATGAACAGTGATTTCTCTTCAAAGCGGTAGCAAAGAAAAGTAGATAAAGTGCTCTCAAAAACAAAAAAACAAAAAAATATATATATATATATATATATATATACTGTATATATAATATAATCAAATGTTGTGACCTTTTCTAAAACTGAAGTTCGTAATTTTTGCTATATGACACTTGTTCTGTTATTTGCGATGACATTTAGACATTAATACACAAATATTGTCTGAGACTCCATCAAATAAATTATTTACAATTACACAATACAAAAAAAGGTTGTTTAGAATCATTTTTGATAAAGCATATTACTTTGCAGAAAGGAACATTTCAACCCTCAATAGAAAGAAAATAGATTTTAAGCTTTAAACACTTTATGACCATAGGTGACCCCCAACCCCCCCGTTTTTCAGTGAATTATCAAAGTAGATATTTTAGCTTTAAATCCAAGTATACCTGAAAACACAACAGTCCCTAATTCCTTAATATTCTAATGCTATTCAGAAAGTCCATAGACATCATTCGACACAAAGAAAGTCCCACTGATGCTAAAAATATACAGTAAATCGTTGCTGAGCAGACATTAATAATCGGCAAGCGAGAGATTTGTCCTATTTGAAACACAAATCTCCATCGCTGTTTAACAGGTGCTCGGAGACCATGGGACCTCAGAGACCTTTTATAAATTAGTGTCGATACTAAATTAAAGCGAAGAACAAATTCTGGTTGTAAATCTCGTGTCAAGCCTTTAATAGCAGCACCCAGAGCAATAAGACAAAGCCATGTGTAATACCTACTAATGAGGCAAAGAGACAGCTGCGAACTTCAGCACTGAGATTTCACGGCTTGTGCAGCATGCATTGTGTCGTGAGTCATGTTAAATAAAGGTTAATGTATCTTTAAAAAATGCAATAAATAATGAACTTTCAAGTCTTAGAAGTAATGTGCTAATGAGCACAAATCAAACTAGAATTAGCCGACAACAATAAAGCTGAAAGTACATTTAAATGTAAGTGTCCATGCATGAAAAGCAAGAAATTACTATTTATTTATTTATTTTCTCAACAAACATTTGAACAGTAATGTATGCATTCACTTGAAAGAGAACAAAATCTTAATAGTAATCAAGAAAATATTCTAATAATTTTATATTATAATCCTTTATTTTTATATATTTGGTATATTCGTGTGCTGCTGAGCATCCCTGTGTGTAATAAGCAGATTGTACAAGCGTTGTGCACCCATATATAGGCGCATATTACTAACACACTCTTTATATAACAAAAAAAATGATGTGCCATTGACTTTAGACCAGGTTTCAGTTGGTCAATGGCACAGTCTATTTCAGTTGACTCAAAATAGAAATGCACCAACAATGTGGCTGAACACACCTCGTTTTCAGACCAGCACGCCCGTGGGCGCACAAATGGGCACAAATGCATTTGCTATTTAAACAACGTGGCGGTGGATGTGACAATGATAAGTGAATCAAGCAAGAAATTGCATCACACCTGGTGCCGTATTGCCGGGTGTATGATAGGGCCCAATATTTGTATTCAGAAGATATATTAAGTGCTATATGCACGATAAAATGACTTACTATTGGTAACTAACTTTCAATGAAGTTAAAGTAGTAAAAGTAAAAAATTGAAATTAAATTGAAAATAAGAGAAAAGATTAAAGATAATTGGAAATATTTAATAAATAGATAAAATGTCTAAATGAAAATTGAAAATATAAAAGCCTATTCAAAATATTAAAATAGGATAAATAATATAATAATTATTTCAATATAAAATATTGAAATAACACTGCTTTACAACATGCTTAGATATAATACATTCAAAGCTATTGAGTACAATTTGGCACCATGTCCATAAACCAACAAAAGAAAGCTCAACATTGTATTTCTGGCCTGTGCTCAAGTCCGCTGCTGCTAAATGAGTGCTGGTACTCGTTCAGGGCTCATTCTTTATCTCACATGCAATATATGTATGTAAATGAAAGCTAATCGCTTTATAAACCATTAGGCCTGAGGAAACATTTAGTGCCATTAAACTACTGCAGACTTTGTAAAACACATGAATTTATGGGACATGAAAAAAAGATTTAGGGTATTAATGTTAGAAAAATATCATTCTTACAAAAAAATGTATGTATGTATGTATATATATATATATATATATATATATATATACAGACAGTTGAAGTAAAACTTTACATACACCTTTCAGAATCTGCAAAATTGTAATTATTTTACTAAAATAAGAGGGATCATACAAAATGTATGTTATTGTTTATTTAGTACTGACCTGAATGAAATATTTCACATGAAATATGTTTACTTCTATTCCACAAGAGAATGCATTAAGAGCCGGGGCGTTAAAAACTTTTGAACAGAATGAAGATGAGTAAATTTGTCTTGTTTTACCTAAATGTCATTTTTTCTTTCTTTTAGTACTCCCTTCAGAAGCTACAGAATATACTTGTTTTCCAGAGATAAATTAAGTTAAATTTACCTTGATCTTCAAATTCAAAAAGTTTTCACGCCCTGGCTCTTAATGCATGTTTTTTCCTTCTGGAGCATCAGTGAGCATTTGCATCTTCTGTAATAGTTGCATATGAGTCCCTCAGTTGTCCTCGGTGTGAAAAGATGGATCTCAAAATCATACAGTCATTGTTGTAAAGGGTTCAAATACACAAAAATGCTGGAAACCAAAGAATCTGAGGGACCTGGAGGATTGTTCTGAAGAACAGCAGGCAGTTTAACTGTTCAGGACAAACAAGGGACTCATGAACAACTATCACTAAAAACAAACAGCTGTGGATTATTCAGGTAATAACACAGTATTAGGAATTAAGTGTATGTACATTTTTGAACGGGGTCATTTTCATAAATTCAACTATTATTTTCTCTTGTGGACTATATGTAAACATATTTTATGTAAAATATAGTATTTAGGTCAGCACTAAATAAATAATAAAATGCATTTTTTATGATCCCTCTTAATTTGGTAAATTAATTAACATTTTGCAGATTCTGAAAGGCGTATGTAAAGTTTTGACTTGAACTGTGTGTATATATATATATATATATATATATATATATATACATACAAAACATAATTTCGCAACTTGATGGTTGTAGGAAATTATGTTCAGCCTTTCAGTTACAACTAAGGCATACCATGACTTTATGACAATTCTTAACAATCCCCAAAATCTATATATCTAAAATATGTAATATAATAGATTTTATGATAACTTTTGTCTGAGATAAATGTTTTGGTCTTTTTCCCACTGAAGTAAACAAGAGTTGTACTTATTATATAAGTAGCTGCCAAGAGGCATTACCAAGATGGCCGCCAATCTTTACTTGAGAAGCTTAATAAGGACTTTGCTTCTATCCTCAAATTAAGCCTAGAGAGAAATTAAGTAAATAAATGGCAGCTTATGAGTTTTACAATAAATCAAGCTCGGCTTTTTGCCTCTTTACAACATGTTTAATGTCTAAACACACTCTCCTGTTTTCTGGTTCCACATTGAACACATTTATGGGAACTACAAGAGTGAGACGGCGCAGTACACTTTGTCCCAGTGAAGATTTTGCTTATCTAGCCTTTTTAATGTGAAATGTAAGCATATAATAGATATTCATGCTCCACTAATTTTTAATCTAGAAATAGATGCAAGAATATGCCAATAATAAGCCTTTCAATTTGTCATACACATAAAGCATAGACACTGAATATTGTCATCGTCGCATATTATGGCTGGAATTACACTATTTATTAATACGCCTCAGAGAGTCAATCAGACTTTATGGCATATAATGTGAAAAAAAGTATTTTGTATAGCAACATTATTTGTAATCATTTAACGGCTAGCGGCTAAAGACCTTGTCAAAAGTGATCAATGAAATGCACCCGCAGAGCAGATGCTATTGTTTTAGTTTCCAATGGACTCAAAACAGCTGACCGTGTACTTTCTTCACCACAGCATGCTTTGACAAGCACACATTAGGAAAACAAGGAAGAGAAACTCGTTTCATCTCAATAGCTCTCAGATGAACACTCATAGCAAGTTCCCTTGCTTTCTACTGCCAATAGGGAGCTGCCTTCTGAGGCGGCATCTTAACTGAAATGAAATCTCAAGTGACAGATTTGGAACATTCACTTCTGATGTTTAAATGTATGACTTAAAAATGTATGAATTTTAGTTTGATGGAAATTTGTTAGATAATTTAAATGCATAAAACATAAAAACATAAAAAATGTATTATTCTAAGTGTATTATTCAAATTTATGAATTTGAAACTTATGAAATTAAAAAATATGCATTTACATTTACTGGATATTTTATTTTTATGGACAAAAAAATTTTATCTAAGGATACAATACGTTAAATTAAAAAATTAAAAATAATTTGCTTTGCCAATAAACAAATTGTATAAACTTGTGCAATTTATGCAAATAGGTTTGATGGAAATTTGTCATACAATTTAAAATCATAAAACTAAAAAGAAAACATATTTAGTCTAATTATGCCCTTAGTCCAAAAAATTCAAAATTTGAAATAGATTTTCAGATTTAGCTGGCTTGTTATTAGTGTATTGTTTAAAATGTATGAATTTAGAAAATCAATCAATCAATCAATCAATCAATCAATCAATCAATCAATCAATCGTTATATTGTCTGTCACACAAATAACGCTCCTCAAATGAAGCAAACTATTTTAATAATACTAATGGTGCAAAGATAAAGATGCAATACTCTTAATAAATGCAAAACACACAGCAAAGACAATAAAATGTATTTTTAATTAAACTGAGCTATTTTATTAATACTTTTCAGCATTAAATACATTTTGACATAGCCTTCACATCCTGAGTGCTTATGAAGCCTTGAAGCAGGATAGAGATAGAGATTAAGATGCATTGAACCCAAAGCATTCCTTTATAAATGCCAGATTCTGCACAGAATAATATTGTATCGAGATCATATGTTTTCCATGACCAAAGGAGTAAGTGAAACATTTAACACTGATATTGGCTACTATGAATATGTCAGTCTGTAATATCATGTATTTCACTGGTGATATTTGCAGCATCATTGAATGAATCACAGAGTTCTGACAGAAACGTCCACATCTCTGCACGGTTGTAGGCACAGGGTCACTTCCCGTCGACTGATGATATGATGTGTGCGTCACTGAAGCAGCTTGCCCTCATTACCTCTACTGTAAACCACTCTGGGATGCAGCGCCGTATTTGAATACAAAATTGTCAGGGGCAAGGTGTTTCAGAGGAGGTCTTGAGTTTGATTAAAGCCAGATGGTGAACCATATTTTTTAAAGCCTGAGTCGATGTTCAAAAATTGAGGCTTACAATAATGCACCATCCCTGTTTAGCAGCTGCTCTTTTTTAAAGTGTTCCTCGCATGTCCTTTACAAATGTATGGACTTCACAGATATATTAATTCGTTTTACTTAGTCCCTGGTGTTATAAAGACACACAATGTAGTATGTCTCCTGATATACACATCTTAACTGATTTGTCAAAATTGTAAAAAACAAATAAAAATAATAATTATAATAATAATAATAAGATTACTGCATGTTTTCTTACAAGAAAATACCCTTTCAGTCTGTTAAAATTATCATATTTAATTCAATGTGTTACCATTTCTTTGCAATTATTTAACAAATTTACTAGCAATTTCTAATGGCTTGTTTCCACCGAGCGGTACGGGTCAGTACAGTACGGTAGGACTACGGTACGATTCTGGACGGAACACCCTGATCCAGCTTGCGTTTCCACCGCCAACAGTACGAGAACAGAACCCTTACTCGATAGGTGTGGTGTATGCCGGAAAGTAGAGATCGACGATAAAGAGCAACAATAAGCACGACTTTTGTCAAATTAAATTTTAATGAAATAATAGCCATTATAAAAGTATAAGGTCAAAGTATTAGAGGAAATAAAGACAAAATCAAACAATCCAGTCAAACGTATGCGAGTCAGCCCTGTACAATGGTAAAGTTAAAAATAAATATATACAATTAAGCAACTTCAGCTCAACCAAAACAATATGACCAGGAACAAATAATACCGTATATTCATGAGACCACAAATGCCTGTTAAATATCCCCATAACAAATTGTATCTCCAGTTTAATCACTACAGAGACATCAGAGCCAGTGACAAATGTCGGAAGGACTAGCTGAGCTAAGGCTGCTCTGTGGATACATGAACACGGAGCCCAGATTTTAGTTTTAAACAATTACATACTCAGTTGAAAAACTGTTACTACTTAAAAATACATTTCATTACACAATACGAGTAATATTTTGAAAATTATGCAGGTTTTTGTGCAATGACGTTTCACAAGTCCACAATAACAGACAAGAATGCATATTAAGGAATGGCTACTGTCTTTGTGAAAATATAAAATTATAAAATACACTGTTATTTTTTTGTGTGCTTGCGACTGAGCACCATGTAAATAAGGCCAACACTCATGGACAGCAGAGCAGACCAAGTGAAGGAGAAGCTTTATCCCCTTGCATCATGCAAAAGTCAACCAATCAATGTCCTGCAGTGAGTTTAGCTCCATACTTTTGGTACTCTTTGCTGTGCTAGGCACCCCAACGGAAGGGTACCAAAAAGTGGTAAGGGTACAGTTTGCTATGTTGGTACAATTCACAACTTCTGACAATGGAAACGGATATAATTGCGTACCGTACCCTACTGTACTGAACCGTACCGCTCTCGAAGGAAACGAGCCATACGTTAAAATAGTTTCAAAGCAAACCCTACTTATTTTTATTTTTTTCTTAGTAAAATATAACACTCAAAACAAGATTCCTGGCAACGCCATAACAATGATCTGTCAGTCACCTAAAACACTCAAGCAACATTGCAGCAGATTTCCTTTAGAATCTAGTTCTAAAAAATTACCCCCCGAAAAAAAAGTTCAATTGAAAGCTTAAGACTACTTCAAACCTAAAGTTTTTCATGTATGCATTATTAAAACCTGTGTTCCTGTGGCTCAGTGGTTAGAGCATTGCGTTAGCAGCGCAAAGGTTGTGGGTTCGATTCCCAGGGAACAAATGTACTGACAAAAAATGAATAGCCTGAATGCACTGTAAGTCGCTTTGGATAAAAGCGTCTGCTAAATGCATAAATGTAAATGTAAAACAATGAACATCAGCGTCTCAGCACATCAGCACATCAGCGTCTCTTCTTCCTGAGACGGCTGAGTAAGTTTGGAACGAGCCCCAGAATCCTCAGGTCCTTCTACACCTGCACTGTGGAGAGCATCCTGACCGGCTGTATCACCGCTTGGTTTGGGAACAGCACCGCTGGCAACCGCAGGGCTCTGCAAAGGGTCGTGCGAACTGCCCGCCACATTGTTGGAGGTGAGCTTCCCTCCCTCCAGGATATCTACACCAGGCGGTGTACAAGGAAAGCCAGGAGGATCATCAAGGACTCCAGCCACCCGTCCCACAGACTGCTCTCTCTGTTGCCCTCAGGGCGACGTCTCCGCAGCATCCGATCCCGCATAGTCATATCCTACGCTGCATACTCATACGGTTTAGAGATTGCATCAATGGGGGGGGGGGTCACATTGTAAATAAAGCCAAAATTCCAAGAAAAAATATAATTAAGGAACTTTTTAAAGATACTAATCACTTTTGTAAACACAGACACAGCATCAACCAATGTCTATTACTTCATACAAACTTACCATATTCACAAGTGGTGTGAATAACAAGGTGCATCCTATAGAGTGATACGTGTGATTTTATATAAGTCGATGACACATTGTTTGGCTCCTTGGCCTTTTGTACTTAGGTCAGGCTTCAAACTAACATTTCCTGAAAAGCTGAAGTTGAATGAGACAGGATGACTGTACATTACAGTGCTGTTTTCTACACATATTTGAGACGATTAATCAAATAACAGTGCCTTGCAGTAAAAATATCAATACAAAGCAAATGTTAAACAACATATCCATGGATGGACACCTAAATGCAAAGAGGAACAAGTCAAATCAAATGAAATATAAATTAAATATAAATTAAATATAAATTAAATAAAATTAAATAACCCAAAGACAACATTGCAATAAATTAATGGTCCAATGCTAAATTTGACTAAAATCTATTCAATTGAAATGGCTCCTCCCACCTGTATTTCCTATCTACAGGTGTGCCAAATTAAAAGTCCTTTGCTTTTCCTGCTGCGTTCTGGAGCCATAAACAAACAGCAATATGCAAACGTTTGTCAACCCGTTTCATTCTCAAATCTGTAATCTACAGCAATATGAAAACGTTTGTCAACCCATTTCATTCTCAAATCTGTAATATATCACATTATTTGGCACATGCAAAGATAATACAACACTTTTGGTGATTGACTAAAAAGTGCAATTTTCTAACAACAATCTAGCTTTTCACCCAGAAATGAATCCCTTGTCATTCCAACCCTGTATCATTGTCTTTCTTTGGTGAAACACAAAAGGAAAGAGCAGCAGTTTTCCAAACAATGAGAGTGGTTGGTGATTTGCCAGAGCTCACAAATCTCATTTGTGCTTATGGTAAATTCACAAATGGCTTCTTACATTTACATTTAGCAGACACTTTTATCCAAAGCGACTTACAGTACATTCAAGTTACAGTTTCTACATTTTATCAGCTCTTGCTTTCCCTGGGAATCGAACCCATGATCTTGGCGTTGCTAGCGCCATGCTCTACCAGTTGAGCTACAGGAAAGCTTCTTACTTTAAAATACTTTTACAGTGCTTTTTGGAGCACTCTGTCTATACTAAATAGTGAGTTAACACTAGCTCTATATATCTACTTCAACATGTAAAATGCATCTGCGTCCGCTTTATACTTACAATCAATAAAACATAAGTATTTAAAATGCTTGAGAAGCACTAATGAAGAGGCAGAGAGGCAGAATGCACTCATGTCCACTTTCAAAGGGCAAACGAGAATAAATAAGTAAAGAATGAAATGAAACGAGATAGAAGAGGATGTGTCATGCTTCTGTTTGCACTGCATTGTGAAGGAACAACTCTGCTGTCATGTTGTGCATTGTGATAATGGACTATAACACATATCTTGACGTGTTTACCTCAATAAAGTTGAACTTATCTAGTGTTTGAAAGACTGTTTATATATCATTAAGTAATCACATGCTGACTAACCATGAAGAAACCATCTCCAGTACAGTGCTCAGAAAATGCAGTAACCTACCAGTGTTTACACATCACACTGAACAAATCAATTGAAATGCATTAATAATATTAGCAGACTTTGCAAGTATGTCATTACCAATCTTCAAGACAAATATGTCTCTTCCACATTGTTGGGTAATGACATTATTGAGTTGTATTTGTTGTGATAGTAAACAGCTGATCACAAGAAGCTGGAATGATGCTGTGCATTACATACATGTATTTATTTATTTATGTATCTACTAGTGGTGGGCCGTTATCGGCGTTAACGTGCTGCGTTAACGTGAGACTCTTATCGGCGATAAAAAAAATATCGCCGTTAATCTATTCTCAAAGTTGGGTTGGGAGCTGGGTCTATACTACGCAAGCTATGATGACTTTCACCCTGATATTTTAGCGCGGATGTATACCTAGCCGAATTGCACTGTAGGGGCGAGAACGAGTCTTGAACTAGAGGCTCGCAGTCCGTGATGGACAGATTGTTAACGGCTGGTCTATGTGGTAATACAATCGAGCAGGACATCCAAACGCTCACCTATCATTCATCAACCTCAAATATGGCTTTTCATCTGAAAGATGTATGTAGTAGCAACTTTACATGGTCAGCTCAATATGATGTTAACCTAGAGAAATGTGCGCTATTGAAGTGTTTGTGTGAAGCGTTTGCTGCAGGACAGGCTCGTGCGCTCACTTGCTCTTAAAATCTCCGTCATTTTTGGTCATACAGATAAAAGTAGCCTAATACATCTTTCGAATCTGTAAAGACTCTACGTTTATTTGTGTGCACTCAGAATAACAACGAAACATTGCGCTTTTAAGCAAACAGGATGCGCTTTAGGTCTCATGTGAACTTGAGCGAGAAACTTCGAAACTCCGTCTTTGAAAAATATATCTATAGAGAGTGAAATATCTAAAAAATAAAAATAGAAGACGTGTGTGTTAGCATGGATGATTTACATGAAATTGAATCTGTGCAACACTGTGCATAAGATGGCTTTCAGTTCAATATAATAACAAAAAACGACATTTTGGGTTTTTATTCAACTAATAAGGTGGGCACGCTGTGATCTGTACTATATTATTACTGTAATTGACAGTTATCAAAAAATAAATAAAAATAAACCAACACGGGAGTGGGAGGGAATGAGAGTCATTCTTCCGGGAGTGGAACGGGATTTTCCTCCAGTTTTTTCGTGGGATTGGGACGGGAAGAGATTAAAGTTTGTGATGCATTTTGGAAACAGGAGATGAGCCCCTGGTCTAATGCGCCACCTGGCTTGAGAAACCCGTTCTCAAAGACTTACTTTTAGTCATTATTTGGGTAGCACACATATTCTGAATGCCTTCGGCAGAATTCAAATGAGCCATTTTAATCTAGATTAATCTAGATTAATTCCAAGATTAATCTAGATTTAAAAAATTAATCTATGCCCACCACTAGTATCTACACATGCATACATGGCAGGGTTGTGTCGATAGACGATAGTATCGTGTATCGACGATAGTCAGAAATATCACCTGTGGCTTATGCCTTTGACAATACGTTGTCTTTACAGGGTAATGACTTTATATAATTGTCTTTGCTGTGACAGTAAACAGCTGATAACAAGTAGCTGGAATGATGCTGTGCATTGAATAGATTAATAAATTAATTTATTTATTTATTAATGCATACATTCTAGGGTTATGCCGATAGACGATAGTATCAGTATTGACGATAGTCAGAGATATTGCCTGGGGCTGATGCCTTTAAGGATTATTATTATTATCATCAGGCTATATTATATTCATTTTTCCATGTTTTTGCAGTGTTGCGTGTTATAACCAATCACGCGTGATTCTGTTGAATTTATGAAAGCAATGGACAATCAGAGGTGTTCAGATGAGTTTTGTTGTTGAGTTTTGTTCGCTGGCTGAATTCAGCTCTCTCGCAAATTCTCTCATCATAAAAAGTGCAGATGTACAAACCCGATTCCAAAAAAGTTGGGACACTGTACAAATTGTGAATAAAAAAGGAATGCAATAATTTACAAATCTCATAAACTTATATTTTATTAAGAAAATGTATAATTTGAAAACATGCAGTGTAGATAGCTTCACTTCTAATAATGGGAGTGCATATACTCGTGCTAGACTAAAGTCAGTTATGATGTTCTTTGATTGTGTAAATGTTCTTTACTCATTTTCTGTAGCTGCTGTTTGAATAACTGAGGACATGTAAGCATTAATTAGTAACTTACACTGGAGTTGGTTCACTCTCCGGCAATTAAACTAAGTAAGTAAATAATTTAATGAATGAACATGACAATATCATGTATCGTCAATCTCACAGACTGACGATAGGAAAATATGACAATTGAGTATATCGCCCAACACTAATACATGCTGTCTATTGATGGTTTGACACTAAATATCTTTATATCAGGGATAGAAAACATATATTTTTTTAATAAATTATTAGATTGTATATTTAATTTATTAATCTAATATAGTATTTACAATTTTATATATTTCTGTGATGCAAAGCTGAATTTTCAGCATCATTACTTCAATCTTCAGTGTCACATGATCGTTCACAAATCCTTCCAATATGCTGACTTGCTGCTCAAGACAGATGTAGGATTATCAATGTTGAAAACAGCTGTGCCTTTTTGAAGGCATAACATGGTTTATTCTACTACCAATAGTTCTTAAAACATCCGTTCCCACAAGACAAAAGACTATAATCAGGTCAGAACCTCTCGCAGCTGAGCATCCACCGCCTTCCTCTTGCCTGTCGACTGGCATATCCGAGGCTGACTGGTTGTGAGACTCCACATTAGTTAAAAGAACAATAGTGTATAAGGGAAGGATGCTGGTAATGAGTTCGGGATCAGCACACAGCGCATACAATACCCTTAACAGATGGGCACCAAGAAGCAGCAGCTGTGGAGGCAGTGGAGTGCGGAAGGACTGGCCATCACGCACGCTAAATAAAACTCAAAGCCACGAGGTGCCATTTTGTGGATCCCACGTACTTTATGCCAATGTTTAGAGACAAGGGGCGACCTGTCATGGACTGATGGCACCAGGTGGAGTAACAGAGGCAGAAACTGTCACCCAGTCCAAGGACAACGCTCTTTGATCTGATGCATGATTAATTGTGAAGTGGCAGAGGGCAGCTGAGGTGACGCTTCCAGGCAAGACGTGTTCTTGAAGATACTTCCCAGACAATATTAGCCTCCAGGCTTTCTAGCGGCTGCTGTCGAATAGAGAGTTTCGAAATGCATTTCAAACAAAGTTGCTTATATAGTTGGACAATATATTAATCAAATATTTCAAAAAAAAAAATGTCTCGCGGTTCCACAAAAAAATATGAAGCTGTACATCTGTTTCAACATTGATAATAATCAGAAATATTTCCTGAGCAGCAAATCAGCATATTATAATGATTTCTAAAGGATCATATGACAGTGAAGACTGGAGCAATGATGCTGAAAATGCAGCGCTGCATCACAGGAATAAATTACATTTTACAATATATTCAAATAGAAAACAATTGTCTTAAATTGTAATAGCATGTTTCCCCTGAAATAAATAGGTGAGTAAATACATGAAAAAAAAAAAAAGTTTCATTACTTCAAAAACATAAAAGATAAAACATTTGACTTAAACACTATTTTAAGTCAAAATGAAATGTATCCATTTATAAACACACACAAACAAAAGTAATCATGTTTAAAAAAAAAATAATAATAATAATTTGTACAGAATATTACTGACCCCAAACGTTATTTAACAGCATTTTATTTTTCAACTAAAATAAGTCACGTACATGTATAACATGTACAACATGTAATATTATAACATTAAAATAAATAAATACAATAAAATTATACATATATAGTAACCCCAATCAATCAATCAATCAGTCAATCAACGTATCACAAAAAAAAGAATGAAAAAAACAAGCATAAAAAATCAATTCAAAATGAAATACTTCTAAAATTATTTTTCTAAGAAATAGGTGAGTAAATAAATATCAATCAACCAATCAATTAATCAATCTCTCTCTCTCTCTCTATAAGTATATATATATATATATATGTATGTGTATGTGTGTATTTATTTCACAATCCTGAATAGTTACGAAAAAGAATGCATGTCTTCTTAAACTTTTGTCTACCATGACCTTTTATTTTTATTTTTACTATCCTGTTCCACTTAGAAATACATCACATTACAGAAGTTGAATGGGTTGAACACCATTGTATGTCTTTATATGAATTATCACATTTTTATAAAACAATGCAGTGGTACTAGAGCCTCAGTGGCTGTTCTCTTGTCATTAGATGTTTTCCTCTTGACCGCTTAATTGCACTTCCATTGATACTGACACCACAGTTCCTGTTGAAGGGTTTTTAGGTGTTTATCAGATTATAAACAGTACTTAATAATCATAAAATATGAGTAATGGCATTATGATACAGCATGGATGACAGGGGGGCACTTTCTGCTGAGCACTTATGTGCAGAATAGGCATGAACACAGCCAGCAGGGTAAACACAAAAGTGCAAGACATACAGATTGCAAAGGTCCCTTTGATTAAGGTGCCCAGTCTGCTTTGTGCAGAGAAAAATATAGTGTCTAAACAAACATGTTACAGGACATGAGCTGTGTGCAGAACAATATGAACAGAATACTATTGCATTTTCATATATGTGTATACTATTAAGTCTTAAAACTGTATTAGTTCATTTTGTTTTATCACAATATGACAATTAAATGAACACTGCATGAACTACTGAATGTAGTAAAAAACTAAAATTTGTGTCTATCAAAACTACTAAAAAACACTTCTCTAATGACAACACTGTAAACCAAGTGACATTGTTTTGAGGAACAACAGCACAAACTTCAGTACAAACTGATAAAAAAAATACTGTGACATTTTGGTTTCATTTTTAAAGCATTCAGTCTTGTTTGATACAATGTCAGAAAACATGATATATATCAAAAGTTGGTTAACAAAATATCAAAAGTTGGCATCCTCATTTATAAGCAAACATCAATCCTCACAACCATAACTTTAGACCTTTAGCCCTTATTTCCATGTTGTTCGTGTTCTTGCCGACCTGGGTTAATAATGCAGTTGATATAAAGGGAACAGGGAGCACAGATAAAAATAAGAGAACCAGAACAGACTTGGAGAATCACTTGCTCACCAATGGATCCTCTGCAGTGAATGGGTGCCATCAGAATGATAGTCCAAACAGCAGATAAAACATCAAGGTAATCCACATCACACAAATATGCTGGGTTAAATACAACCCAGTTCTGGGTAAAATATGGACGAACCCAGCGATAGGGTTGTGTTTACCCAGCAGTTACTGCCCCAGCTGGATTACACATTTAAACCAACTGTCGGTTGAAAACAACCCAGCAGTGTTCTGGCCAATATTTAGACCCGCACTGGGTTGTATTTAACCCAGCATTTTTTAGAGTGCAGCAGATTTTCATTTTGGGTTAACTATTCCTTTAATACAGTGTCTAACCTTGACCAGATATCTTCTGTTCAATTTTACAGAAATACATTGATCATTTTAAATTCAGACTTAATTTTCTAAAAGACACGAAGTTCAAATGTTCAGTATCACGTATACTAGAATGACTCTGCTTTTTCATCTTCACAAGCAGGCATCATTTCTGCAGAATCTTTCTAAAGTTCCGTCCATTGCTCTGACATCTCCTCCCTACCATCCTGAACCATCTGGAGTTGGATATTCCCCACGGATGCACCTCCTTCCTGCCAATGGGAGACTCTCTTCTGAAGCTTTGCTAACAAACTTTCCCCCCTCTCCAGCTATGGACTGGACAACCATCGTCCTGTCTGTGTTGTGTTGGCAGCTCAGTCATGTTATAAAAGTCCAGTAATGAGCTCTGACAGCACCGAGGCATAACACAAAAATCTGTCTCTGTAGGCATCTCCTCCCATCCACCTGAGAATGCTGGCAGCACGCGTGTCTTCTCAAGACATGATCTGGAATAGCTGTTCTTCCTCCTCTGCTGTCTAAAGCCTCCCAGTGCTGTTAAAGACCATTGTTATATCATGCCACAGAGATTACGCCACATTTTTATATAAACCATGTCATTTCCATGCATACAAACACATATTTATCATAGGAAGTTTATTTCCTTATACGCAGATCCATAGTTTTTCATATGCATGCAATGTTTTAAATAAAGGTATATGTTGGGAAACCAGAATAATTATAAATAAATGACATAAGTGCATGTATGTGTGTTTCCACTATATACAAGTATTTCTGTCCATCTGTATGTCATATGCCACCTTAAAACGCACAATGCATCCATAATGAGAATAAATGCCTAAAATGGCTAAAATCCTATAGTTTGTTGTGTTGGTTTAATGCAGTTCTGGCATCTAACTAAGAGCAAATGTATCCAGGCAGTTCATAAAACTGAGACTCTAACTACCAAAATAAGCAGTAAAAAAAAAAAAAAAAACATAAATTGAATAAAGTTGATTTGTTAAGTATTCAGAGACAAAGGCATTCTAGAGAGAAGTTATCTCATTCATGCCGATTTCTATTACCATATATATGCAAACTGGTCAGTTTTCACTTTCTTTTACACTACAAGGCTTAAACAGGCTTCTTGTGTCATTGGCCCCTTATGATAAATTGCTTGTTATATACCTCATTTGTAAGTCTCTTTGGATAAAAGCATATGCTAAGTGAATAAATGTAGAGGCCATTTCAGTGTAGGAATATCCTTGGATCATGAAACTTTAGAGAGTGTTAGAGGGTGAGTGTGAAATGAACACACTTTCCTTTGATAAAGGTCAATACAACTGCTGTAAGCCTCTGCCTAAATATGCAGTTTCAGTTAATTTTACAACAGGTCAGTGAGGTGTAGGAATAATCCAGGATCGTAAAACTTTAGGGAATGAGAGAGGGCTGATCGCAGACAAACTTATCCAAATTTCAGCCTTGGTGAAAAGGCTTTTCAAAAATAAAACCCCAAAACAAAGTAAACATCATAACTTTATAACCCATGGCATCAGAAAAACACTTTCAAGGATGTAAAAGAGAACACTCGGAGGTGTTTTGACATTGACATGAATTGACATTGAATAGACATTTTTGAATTGATGTTGACTAAAATAACAGCTCACATTTTGCCAGTTTTTGGATCCAGAATAAAAATACGGCATGTTTGAAACAGCATGGGGTTGAGTAAATAATGACAGACATGTTATTTTTAGGTGATCTGCTCTTTTAAACAGAAAGTAAATGTATTTTTGACTGATGTAGGCCCAGCTTCCCACATCCAGAGCTTATTGGTAATTTAAGGGAATCACATCAACATCTCCTGACAGTTAATATTTCTCAAAAAAAACTTATATATCAGCGAGTATACATATAATGAATTCATTTTCTACATGATAACTCTATATCTCTTCGACGTGTGCATAAATGGCTACTCACAAGCTCTTGAGGAAGATCTAAATACTGCTGGCATATCAAAGAAGATCAGCTGCATCTTCCTATATTTCCATCTATACACTGCAGCTTCATCTTAGTTTCCAATCCAGCAGCGAATAAGCAGAAATATTTGAATGACATCATCCAGCTACTGTATGAATAATTAGATGTAATCTAATGGTGCTTTTTTTTCTCTTACCCAAGAGGAATGGAATGTCAGTGTGTTTCAAATTTGTGGTGATAATTGCTTTTCCCATGACTACATGTGTTTGATAGGGGCAGCCCTCAATTTAGTGCTGAAGCTGATGATGGAAACCTCTCTGTAATTATGGGAGTTCTAAACGAAGAGTGTGTTGGGGAAATGTAATGTGTGCTTTGCTGCTAGCGTGGCGTTGATCTATGTTTGAACTTTATATTTTAAATGCAATCATAGTTATTTATTCACAGGCATATAAACTCTATTTTGTACTGTATTATGTACTGGGCCCAGTATGTGGATTTTTCTGGACGTATGGGATGAATGAATGACCTACTACATTTACTGAAATGTGCAATATATGTATGTACAGGTGCATCTCAATAAATTAGAATGTCATGGAAAAGTTCATTTATTTCAGTAATTCAACTCAAATTGTGAAACTCGTGAATTAAATAAATTAAATGCACACAGACTGAAGTAGTTTAAATCTTTGGTTCTTTTAATTGTGATGATTTTGGCTCACATTTAACAAAAATCCACCAATTCACAATCTCAACAAATTAGAATATGGTGACATGTCAATCAGCTAATCAACTCAAAACACCTGCAAAGGTTTCCTGAGCCTTCAAAATGGTCTCTCGGTTTGGTTCACTAGACTACACAATCATGGGGAAGACTGCTGATCTGACAGTTGTCCAGAAGACAATCATTGACACCCTTCACAAGGAGGGTAAGACACAAACATCCATTGCCAAAGAAGCTGTTCACAGAGTGCTGTATCCAAGCATGTTAACAGAAAGTTGAGTGGAAGGAAAAAGTGTGGAAGAAAAATATGCACAACCAACCGAGAGAACCACAGCCTTATGAGGATTGTCAAGAAAAATGCTAAATTGATTCAAGAATTTGGGTAAAATTCACATTGAATGGACTGAGGCTGGGGTCAAGGCATCAAGAGCACCACACACAGACGTGTCGAGGAATTTGGCTACAGTTGTCGTCAGAGGCATCTTACCTGGGCTAAGAGAAGAAGAACTGGACTGTTGCCCAGCGGTCCAAAGTCCTCTTTTCAGATGAGAGCAGGTTTTGTATTTCATTTGGAAACCAAGGTCCTAGAGTCTGGAGGAAGGGTGGAGAAGCTCATAGACCAAGTTGCTTGAAGTCCAGTGTTAAGTTTCCACAGTCTGTGATGATCGGGGGTGCAATGTCATCTGCTGGTGTTTGTCCATTGTGTTTTTTGAAAACCAACGTCACTGCACCCGTTTACCAAGAGATTTTGGAGCACTTCATGGTTCCTTCTGCTGACCAGCTTTTTAAAGATGCTGATTTCATTTTCCAGCAGGATTTGGCTCCTGCCCACACTGCCAAAAGCACCAAAAGTTGGTTAAATGACCATGGTGTTGGTGTGCTTGACTGGCCAGCAAACTCACCAGATCTGAACATAGAGAATCTATCAGTATCGTCAAGATGAAAATAAGAAACAAGAGACCAAAAAATGCAGATGAGCTGAAGGCCACTGTCAAAGAAACCTGGGCTTCATACCACCTCAGCAGTGCCACAAACTGATCACCTCCATGCCACGCCGAATTGAGGCAGTAATTAAAGCAAAAGAAGCCCTACCAATTATTGAGTACATATACAGTAAATTAACATACTTTCCAGAAGGCCACAATTCACAATCTCATTTATTTATTTATTTTTGGTCTTATGAAGTATTCTAATTTATTGAGATGAATTTATTGAGTGAATTGGTGGATTTTTGTTAAATCTGAGACAAAATCATCACAATTAAAAGAACAAAATACTTAAACTACTTCAGTCTGTGTGCATTTAATTAATTTAATACACGAGTTTCACAATTTGAGTTGAATTACTGAAATAAATGAACTTTTCCACAACATTCTAAATTATTGAGATGCACCTGTATATAATGATGACTATATCTTAAATTCAGACTCAATAAGGTCCATATAAAACAAAAACAGCATACAACATGAATAATAACAACAACAACAAAACAATTTTGTTACATCTAATGTCCATATAAGCACTTTCTCCAGTGCCTCCAAAGTGCAGAGGTATACCTAACAGTGCTCTTCTCTAAGATCACAATAATTTCATTTTTAGAGACCTCGAGCCGCTTTATACATTTATACACAAGATTTATTATAACCACATATAACATGGGCACATAATTCTGAACAAAGAGCTGACTGGCACTTGTCCACCGAGGTACTTTTAATAAAAGTCGCAATGCATCATTGTATGCAACCTGCAACTTGTTAAATTTTGCTTTACTGTAACTGCAGTGGAGTGCAATAGGCTTTAAACAAAGCTATTTTAACATCATCAGTACATATGCTTATATTTATGGGCAAGCGTGTTAGCTTGTGCATACAATTTACAATACTGTCTCTGAATGTCATCATCGTCACAAAGGTCACTTCTAATGATGTGAAGGAGCTATTTGCTCTTATTTACCTCAGATAACTCCTTTCCAGCCAGATACAAAGAGGGAAACACTGCCTTAGGGTCCTCCTTTGCCCTCACCAACATAACCACACTCTTTTTGATATTGTACTTTAAATCATATTGCTCACCATAGTTGGAGCAGACCCTAAGCAACTGTTGCAGCCCAGCAGAGTAAGGTGACATTACAACTAGGTCATTCGCATACAGTAGATGGTTCAAAAGTCTTTATCCCACAATGCAGCCAGTCTTACAATGTTTAAGTCTTTGAGTAAGTCAAGTCAAGTAAAGTTGAGCTTTATTGTCATGTGTGAACATATAGTGAAACGAAATGTCGTGCCTCACAGGACCACGGTGCTACATGAATACAGACTTACACCAATTAAGTAAAATAGTATAAACCTATACACAACTAACCTACTGACAGATTTTGAATATACATATGCTATATATAAAATCGGTTACCTATGCATAAACTAAAAAAATACAAACTGGACAAATGCTTCGCAAATACTGTACATGTGCAAAGAAAATATTGTGAGTCAAGCAGCTGGCTGTGGATGAGTGTAAGATAGATTTTAGTGCATGAGGGTGTAAACATACATATATTACTGAGTCTTTTGTGGGGTTATGTACACACTGTAGTGTGTGAAAAGTTTCTAGTGTGAATAGAGGACAGTGGGTTACTACAGGTGGCTTGTACAGGCCCACTCACCTGTGTAGCACACTTTGAATTGCACAAAAAAAGTTCAACAGTTTTTTTCCTGTGATGTGGTAATGTTGTGGGGGGGGCAGGGTATGGGGTTGTATGGGGTTTCAGAGAGGGGCAGGGTGATTTGAGTTCAGCCTGGGGGAAAAAGCTGTTGAGCAGTCTGGCGGACCGGGCTTTGATGCTAGGGTACCGTCTTCCTGATCGTCCATATAAATTATGGGTGACAATATTCCACCCTGTCTAACCCTGTTTGTCACTAGAAAAGGCTTCGATATTGTCGTGCCCCATCTAACCTGCATTTTTTTTGGTGTGTGTACACACCAAACAATGCACAAAATAAGGTTAAAAATGCAAATAAATGCAGCATTTTATTTTCAAGCAATACAAATATAATCTTAGCAAAACAAATTAAAAATGCTGAACTAAAGTTCCTGTATACATTATTGCAAACCTTCTGGAAACATGATTCAGCTTCAATTGAATGACTGTAATGAAAACATTATCTCCATACTAACTACTGATCAAAAACAGTCTACATTTCACTTGATAATCCAGATTCATCAAAAGTCTGGGAATTGCACATGAATGATGCCAGGTGTCTTTTTTTATTTAGAAAAAATAAAAAATAAAAATGTTAGATTGGAGTCTAGGGAATGCTGATTTTCATTTAAAACACCGGTCATTTATCTTCCTATCTGCTTCTCTTGTGCTGCCTTCTTTTCATCTTCATGAATGGAAATCAATGAAATGATGATAACGATAATAATGAAGATAAAAAACATAATTTGCTATTTTATATAATAGCAGCATACACGGCACACTTTAAGGCGGTATCACGGCCCATTGTGTCAAAATGCAACTCGGAAACTAAATTTCCATTGATAGTCCAGATTTTAACACATACAGTCTACATGCCAGTGGTCTGGGAAATGCATAATAGTGATGCTGGGTGTCTTTTGTCATCTACAAAGGGGAAAAAGGGAGATCAATTTTGTTTTGTGAAAATGCAGAACAAATATGGGATCATATAAAAATCTTACACAATTTTATAAGAATGCAGGTTCAGAAATTAATGTATGTGATATTTCCAGTTATTTGTAGTGGAATTTTAAAAACAATTTGTACAAACGCATAATAGTAATAATAATAATAATAATAATAATAATAATAATAATAATAATAATAATAATAATAATAATAATAATAATAATAATAATAATAATAATAATAATAATAAAATAAATAAATAATAATAATAATAATAATAATAATAATAATAATAATAATAATAATAATAAATGTATATAAACATGATTGATTGATTGTCTGAATTGTTTTCTTTTAAATCCAGGATGGACTAAGATATATATATATATATATATATATATATATATATATATATATATATATGGAAATGTTTTTAAATAATTGGAATATAGATTGCTATATATTTTGCCTGATTATTTCCATGACATCTTTACCATCTTCCCTCAAAGGAACCCTTTTATATCTCTGTGCAATAATTTCAATTTAAATGAAAGCAGCTCCCTAAATGTTCCTGATTTTTCAGATTTTTCTCTCCCTCCATCCTCCTTCACTTTCACATTGTCTTTCCTGCTGTATATCTGCATCTGTCTCTCTGTCATATCTATTCTTAGAGTAGCATTGTGTGTTTGGCAACGGTACAATGAGATATAGATCTCGTTAATTCCTGCCTCGCAGCATCTTTTAAAACAGCCCATCACTGGCCTCCCATTGCTCATGCCTCATTCTGTTGTATATGCACAAACACTAAATAATTAGACTCAGCCATCATCAATAAGAATAAAATGAAGCTACATCTATTGAGAGACTCGGCGTGACAAACATCGAAATAGGCCATTGGATTTTTGTATGCAGTAATGTGGCAGAACATGATCAACGGTCTTTTAAACATGCGTTAAATGACCTCAAGATGTGAAAACCGTGGTGCAGCATATTCAAAAACTAAAAGTTTTATAAAAAATTAGTTGTACAGGCTCCATCCAAGATTAGCTAAAACCATAAAACAATTTTTGTTAAAGTAAAATAATATTTAAATGAAAAAATAAATACATAAATTAGACTTATGTCAGCTAGTGACAAGGAAACACTACCCATTTTCATTTAGTTTATTTTAATGGGCTAAAATAACTACCATTAGAATAATAATAAACTATGTGTAATAACTACCAACTACCAATAACACAAAATATTGAAAACGATATAGATATTTTTATAAATAAATAAATACAATTAAAAATAAGAAATACAAAAACACACAACAGAAAACAGCAAATAACTGTTTATATCATCACATAAATGTATGTAATGTAGTATGTATCAGCAAACATTTTAAAGATCTGATAAACAACAAGGCATGCAAAATAAATATATTATAAACAATAGCATCATGTTTTTAATGTAAAGCTGTTCCCTTTCGATATTTCACTCATACTGCGTCAGGTATCGATGCTTAGCATGGGACAAACTCTCTTTTCCTCTTCACCTGAAGCCTATTTCAATCACACAGTTATGATTTTACGTGATTGGTTCGTGTAGGATTAAAAAAACGAACCAATGCATGGCTTGCATAATGACTCCAAGGTCGTCCTGAAACCAAGGCTGGGTTATGTACCTAAGGTGCTCTCCACTCCGTTCAGAGCCCAGGTCATAGTGTTTCCACGCTTTCCCTCCAGACGGACAGCCAAGAATCCCTGCTCTGCCCCGTCAGGGCCCTGAAAGTATTCATTGAGCAAGCTGCCTCGTACAGAAAGTCAGAACAGATTTTGTTGGCTTCGGTAACCGCGCTAAAGGTGGCTTTGTTACGAAGCAGAGAATCTCTAGGTGGTTAGTGGATGCTATCACATTATCATACTCCTCCTTGGGGTTGCAGTGCCCCATCGGAGGCAGAGCCCATTCCACCAGAGTCATCGCCTGTTCCTGGGCATGGTCCAGCGGGGTGTCCATTTTAGACATTTGTGGTTTTACAACCAGGATGTCCCCGCCTTGCAGGCCAGAGTCCTTTCTGCTGAAGTAGCAATCTTCCGGGGTTAACTTGACCAACATTGTTCAAGCCCCTCTTTTGCTTGGTCTGTCCATAAATATATGGATGCCAGGTATCACTTACGGGACGACACCCAGGCCACGGATGACCCTCAAGGCTCACCTTGTGCTTGGTGTATTCTATTGACTCGCCTGGGCCTAATCCCATGTGAGTCTTGGTTTCAAGTCGTTCCGCGTCATAGCACGGCGTGATTGGACTGTGTAATGAATTTATGAAGCTATTATTTCAGCTTTGGGGAATCATTTATTAAATATGCTATATTGCTTTGATTGAAGTGATATTAATCTTTAACCTATGATTTATACTTTATTAATGACTCATCCAGCGAACATTAATATCAGTATATCTTTAAAAAATGTGTTTATCTTACTTCGTGGCCAACGATAAAACAAACAAAATTAGCACTTTATCAAAAAAGCTAGGTAACACGATCTTTGGCAAATAGTTTCAAACTTGAAAATCACAGAGCCCAAGACATCATTCTTTATAAATAAAACAAGGTTTATTTGCTAACTGTTATTCTACAATACAACGTTAAACGTACTAAAACACATATACACACATAAACAAACGCACACACATGCGCACACATATAAGGGGTTTTAAGGCTAACACTCTTTTTTCTATCTCGTAACTTTACCAGAGTAAGATCACAGCAGAGACTTCGCTATCTTTACTGTAAACAGAACAATTCACCAGCAACGATATAGATTTGTTTGGTCTACTTGCTTTCAGTTGAGTTGTCAGCCGATCAGGTGTTTCCGCATGTTTTCTGGAAACCTCCGGCTGCTGGTTGCGTGATGTCACTGTGGAAACCCTCTTGTGATTGGCGGTTGCCTGGTTCCTTTGTGACGTGATGACGCTGTTAGAAAGCTTATTTTAGAGTTATTATGGCTTCAGGCATTAAAGTTCTTCAGTGAGACTTTTTGTTGAAGTCTATGAGGTCATTAGGTTCGTCAACCTGATGGTAAAGGCGGTGATCTAGCGTGATCAAATGAAGATCCCGAAGTTCCAGCGAGCAGCGAGCGAGGGCAAAAAGTGCGTTAATGAAGCTTTTGTGTCCATGTCCATCTTAAACAGCTGACGGTCCACCCACGGGCGTGTCCGATCAGATTGAGCGGCGGAGCCCTACCGCACGGCTTCTTGCCACGCATACATTACCTGATAGTCAATTTATCACATGAAGGAAAATACCTCTAATAACTTATAAAAGTATTCATAATTCATACGGTGCTGACAATCGACATATAATTCACACCAAATCGTTGCATTTATCATGACCATTCACGAGAAAGCCAATTCAACATATTTCACACACGTTCATAGCTTTTCCTGCTAAAACATAAAAAGGGTTCAGATTAAACATTAGAAACTACATATCATGCTTATAGAAGACATAAAATACAATCTTAATATATAGTGTCTCTTGAGTATATTGCTTTAATAGTAGCAGGAATTATTAATTGTCTTTTAGCATAAAGTCATAACGGTTTGCTCGTTCTTTGTCTGCACAAGAACGAGATAGAGCGCACATTCCCTTGGAATGCAACAGAAAAACGGGATGTGTCTGGGGTCAGGAAGTCACTTTGGGTGTGCATCTGCCGAGCTTTTTAGCTCAGACGTCAGATCGTAAAACAGTTTTGCATTAATGAATTATGCATTAACGGTCATTCCGGAAAATGTCCAGATAGAGAGTTATTTTGTCCTGTTTCGGTTGAATTATGGTTAAGTGATAAGAACCAACAGTGAGGTCCTGTTCTTGAATACATCCCAGATGTTTTTCTCAAATGTATCCTGGTTTTTAGAAATCTCCTGAGATAAGGAGATTTTAGGGCAGGAAATAGGCCAGCCAGTTCAATGAAGATCGATCATGTATTAACTTTTATGACTTGCAAATGCTGGGGGCTGTGTTGAGATTATTTGTTTCGTTTTCTTTCTCAACAGTAAAACTGGTTCCCATACTAAGTGTCGATAATCGACGTAATACTTGTTTCCATATATCAGGGAACCGAGGTTACGATAGTAATTGAGTACTTTTTAAACAATTTGTATTATGAAAATCACTATACAAAAACATCTGTCTTGAGATATTTGCTTTAAACTATTTAGACAAACCATTCAACCAGTCTATATTTCCAAACATAATTAATATGGGACGTGTTATGCAGATGTTGAGCTGTGCTTTCCTTTTTTTAAGTACACAAAAAAGTGAAAGTTTAAAAAGTTTAAAGAAATTTGAGGAGACTCTTCTCAGAAAAAGTTGACCTGAAACATAACCATAACATAATACCTTCCTCAGTGTCTATTTTTTATGATATGCTATTTAATTCCATGTGAATAAAATTCAACATTTGGAGTTCTGGAAGAGCGAAGATACTACAGAAGTACATAGACAAGCACAAAGGTTTAAATATGGGTCTGTTCCTCACACAAAAGCTATCATATGACTTCAGAAGATTAAAACAAAGCATGCATGTTATGTGGAGCACTTTCATGGAGATTTTGCATCCTTTTTAAAAGCTTGACATCTTCAGTCCTAATTTACTGTGATTGCATTGGAAGGAAATATCAACACGCCCTTCAAAAGTTCTCCTTTTGTTTTCTGCAAAGGAAAGCAGACATTTTTGGGAGAAATATTCTAGGATGATCTAGCTAACACATAAGAAACCAGTCCACTATCGCCTGTGACAGGATAATGCATTTGTGATGTTTTAAAAGGCGTTGCATTTGACTTTAGGGTTAGGGTTTAAGGTTAGTTTCAAGGGAAATAAATTATGCATTGCATATTCCGCTAACAATTTTACATCTACCGTTATGAATTTTTCCACACCACTGATTTTGTTATACATATGTATGAGACACGAACACACGCAGGAGCAATAACATCTGCTGTTTGTAAATTAACAAAGGCACATTAAGGCTAATTAGAGGTATATTTTTCCGCCCTTTGGCTTATTTCCCAGTGTCGACGCTACAGCAGGAGCATAGGATGGGGTAGTCACAAGAACTTAGCTTTACGTTGGAGTGTATCCTGACCAGCACGTTTTCTCTGGCATACTGTAGTTCTGGCACCAGTTGTGTATGCTGACAACAGAGCTATGCTGGCACAGCACGACTCCGCTCGCAGAGCTGCGTCTGCCAACAAGCAGTCACACTATAAAGGTATATTGATAATAGAGTTAAGGGCGACAGCTACCGATTTTTACCCCCACATATTAGCTTTACTTAGCTATTATACAGATAATGTTTAGATGTAGCAATCAGATACAGATACCGTATTTATGTATTTGTCAACACATTATTTCTAAATGGGGTCCAAAACACATTAGACATCATTATACACTGCCTATCAAGATTGTTTTTTAAAGAAATTAATACTTTTATTCAGCACAGATTAATTAAATTCATCAAAAGTAGCATTCGTAATGTTACAAGATATTTCTATTTTAAAATAAATGCTGTTCTTTTAAATGTTTTATTGACAAAAAAAGAAAGAAGAGAAATGCACAGATTTCGCACATTTTTGAAGCAGCATAACTGCTTTCAACATTGAGGATAATAAGAAATGGTTTGATATATAGCTAGCTGTAAAAATGGTTGAGAATCATTCCGAGAAAATCAATCATCAATCGAGAAAATTGAGAATCAAAAGCAACCACCTAGCAACACCCTAGAAACCATGAGAAACACCACAGCAATCATGCAGCAGCATTGTGCCAATGAGTTCCAAACAGGTCATTTTGCACTCACATTTTCATTTTGTTATAGTTGAGGATAACTATCTCTGTCTGGCGGCACAAAATACTTTTTTTTTTTAAATAAACGTTTAAGAGAACGAATCAGATGAAAGCATACGTCTTTATCAGCCCACTCTTTCATCCCGTTCTCGTAGCCTGTCTGCTCTATTCTTTGGCCAGAGATCTCTAACATCAGTCCACTGTGACACGGCACTCTTCTAAAGCCCGTCTCGTCACTCGAGCGTGAGGCCGTCTGGAGAGGCATGCAGCTCAGCACCAGGATTTCATTTCCGATGCTTGGCTATGCAGCTCTGCCCTCCACACTCCTGTTAACTTGGGCGAATTCCCCACGAGGACTCGATCAAGCCCACAATCTAAGTCTGTAATGCAGTCCTGGGCTCATGATGATAGCTGTTATTACATATGGGACTGTATTGTTTGCTCTGATGATAAGCCAGTGGAGAGGAGAGACAGTGAGTCTATCTGTCAGCGTAAAAGAAAGAAGAAAAAACATTCCATGAGTTTGTTTCATCCTCCGGATATTTCGGTGTGTGTGTATATGACGGACGTGTTTGTTTTGCGTCTCTGTGGCCAGACATACACAGAAAGAGTGTTTTTGCTTTTGGGAAACTTGAGTCATCCACATTTTATGTGAGTCATGTCTGAATATCAACCAATACCAAAATGTAAATACCAGAATATTGTCCAGAAGACATTTCGGCCACATTATCTGTGATGATTTGCAATCGTATTTTCAACATAATCCATGAGAGGGTAGATACAACTGTCTATGTGTAATTTATTTCAGCTGACATATTGCAAATATTTGCCTATAATATTTCAATATCAATTACAAGCAAGGTTCATTGTTATGTTTTGATTAAGCGCCAGATATGAGTATCCTATTCGTCCTATTATGTTCTGTTCTGTTCTGTTCTGGATTTCCCAAAAGTACCATAAACTTAAATACATTGTAGACCCATTGAAACCAATGGAGCTACAATCATTTTAGGCTTATGATGCTTTTGGAAAATGCAGGCCTATTTTATTCTATTATATTCTATTATATATGTTTAAGTACAACAAAGCTATAAACACATTTAATAATAAATGATCAATAGTTAATGCTAATAATAATAATAATAATAATAATAATAATAATAATAATGTTTCTTGGGCAGCAAATCATAATATTAGAATGAGTAAAGTTTGAATACAAATTAACAAAATTATATATTACTCATGATAAATTCCATATATTTAAAATGAATGCATGAAGGTTTAAACCATATAATAACAATAATGATAATAATAATAATAATAATACAATATATATATATATATATATATATATAGGTAACAACTAAATTAACTGATTTTATTTGTCAAAATAATGTTACTATTTCTACCAATAATAATAATGAATAATATGATCAATTAATTAACCTAAATACATAAAACATACACAATTCAAATAGCTTAGGTGTAAGTGACTAATGAAAATAGGTGAAGAAATCTTGCAGTAGTTGTTTAATTTGCTACATTTATATAGCGTTTTCTAGACACTTAAAGCACTTTACATAGAAGGGGGAATCTCCTCGTCCACCACCAGTGTGCAGCATTCACCTGGATGATGTGACGGCAGCCATATTACACCAGCTTACTGGTGGAGAGGAGACAGAATGATAACAGCCCATCAGAATAGGGGGATGATTAGAAGGCCGTGATGGTCAGAGGCCAGTGGACTAGTTTGGCCAGGATGCCGAGGTCACATCTCTACTCCTTTTCAAAGGACATCCTGGGATTTGTAATGACCACAGAGAGTCAGGACCTCGGTTTAACATCTCAACCGAAGGTTGAGATGTTTGTTTTTTTGACAGTATAGTGTCCTCGTCACTATACTGGGGCGTTAGGACCCACACAGACTGCAGGATGAGCACCCCCTGCTGACCTCACTTTCATGATTGAAAGTCCTAATGTCTATATTCAAAGTAATTATGGTGTATACATTTTAAGTTAGAGTATCAACAGTAATAATTTGAATTTATTATTTCTACTTGATGGCAGGACTGTCCCTTCAATTAACACGGTACGAGACAACTTTCCTGGCTTCTGATCTCATCTGACCCTTAAAAATTGTTTGAATTAATGCAGTCAGGATGATTCAGCAAATTAAATAATATTTTGACTTGGAGAAAACCAGTCAATTTAGATGGTTGGGCCTTATTAGAATCAAGACTACATGACAGAGCATCTTCAGCATGTCTGCTTCAACAGCTTGCAGATACAAACCTGCAAAAAATAAATAAATACAAATCTGAGATGAGCAATGGTCCCCATGCAGAGAACTCCCACATAGTGACACATCATGCATTCGCTGTCCTCAAAGGACTGAAAAACACCCATCAAAGATGCTAAATGTTACCGAGTGCCATTTTCCACTGGAAATAAGGGCCTTTTCCTGACAACCCACGATGGATCGGTGCAGTGGCCTGACTGTGACTAACACGAGATCCGTCGCACTGAACACTTCCGCTCATCCGAGCCCGGCCCGGGAATCTCCCGGGAGAAATCACCTTTCTTTTCCATGATACCGCTCCTAATGACAGGCTATGCTCATGACGCCTGGTTGCTCTCGTGTTTCAAACGAGTCTTTCATAAACACGTTCCACTCAGCGGGGGGATGTATGTGATGACATGTTTCTGCTGTGAAAGTTTAGATAAATCCTTTTGAAAGACGTAGCTGACTGATGAGCGCGTGATTAAATCCCGTCCATAATTTATTTGACTGTCAGATGCGTTTAATTATGATGGCTCATGAGAGAGAGAGAGAGAGAGAGAGAGAGAGAGAGAGAGTGACTTACCTCAATCATCTCACACTTCTAGATTAACGATGACTTTCAGTCTGCAAAGAAGTTAACACGATGCAAGAGCATATTGAGTTCTCACGACTGTCTCCTTAATTATGTTAATTTGTTCAGCCAGTTTAAATTAGTTTGTTTGTGAAATTCAAAATGTGTCATTCAACCAAATAATTGTTGCCAAGGCAAAATAAATATCTTGTTAAGAGTAGTTAGACAAAATATTAAATATTGTTAAAAAGATAAAGAGAGGTTTCAAAAGTGATGATAATCAACACACATGGCAAGTGACTAATACATAAGAAATAAATTACAAATAATAAATAACAAGGACAAAATAACAACAAATATTTTAGATAATAATACAAATAATACGTATTATTATTATAAATTGTATTATACTTGTATTATGTGATTTAAATATAATTATCTAAATCACTCAAGTGCCTTCCATTACTTTATAAACTTGGCGGGTTTGAAGATGTCCATGTTAATTATTTTATTGGGTTGCAGAATAATTAGTTGTATTTCAATTAGTGATTTGCTAAAAACAGTCTAGTCTACTGATGAAATGTAATTGTTTTTGACAAAGCACTATTCCACAACAGTATACTGTGTCTGATGTGAGAAAAAGAATCGTCTTTTCTACCTCGTTACGTTATTTAAGTCTAATTTCAATAATCGACACTATCCCCTAATGTCATTGACTGTAAGAGTGGCCCGTGGGATGTACTGCATGTTACAGCGCCTCATCATTGCACATAATGCAGTGCGGCAGAGCGCTAATGAATATGCTGAAAACAATTTAAATCACACATATTTTTAATTATTATCTTATCACAATGGTTGGGCGCGTGCTGCAGTCTTTCAGTGTATGCTCCTCCAGACGCCTCCCGCCTGACACGCGCACATTACCGGGCCACGTTGTAACGATGCAAATCTCATTTGCTAACACAAAGTCACACATTATTTCTGAAACATCCTGCCAGATAACATTTGCATTGAGAACGGAGGCCGCTGTTCATTGTCTTCCCGGTTACCGAGAGACAGCGGCGGATGCTGCCATATGGCAGGCCCCTCATTTGCATGTTTGCCTCATCAGAGGTGCACAGAAATCAGAACGAAACTACTATGATCATTGCCTCAGAACAACAATATTCCATCATTACACTAATGGCTTCCGTTGCAGGCCACACAGCGCTGCTGTCATCAAGGGGAAATCATACTGTTGTTGATATTACACAATAATGCATTTGGCATTATACTTTTGAAATAATCAAAATAAAGTAATAGTGAAAAATAAAATAATAATAATTAGTTTGCATTCGAACGTCTCCAACTTGAGAAAATGTAACACAATGCTGCAGCGGAGCAAGTTTAGAGAAGGCCTGCAGTAGACTAAAGTTGGAATTTACATTTTCATATCATGTCCCCCCCCCCCTCCCTCTCTCTCCGAGGTCCTCTTATTGTTGTGTGCCAAAAAACAAATGTACTTGAGCTTTTCATTACCATTGACCATTCTCTTTAGTGCCGTTTCAAATAACATTTCTTTTTAATGATTGTTTTGTCTCTTGGACTCTTAAGATTTTAGTTTAATTGAAAAGTATATAACTATGTAAAAAATACAAAATATATAAATAATAATAACAGTAGTAGTAGTAATAATAATAATAATAATGATGACGATAATTGATGATAAATTAATACGCAATAATATATACACCTACACTCAAAAATGTTTTCAAATTTGTAAATACAACAAAGATTAATGGAGTGGATTTCCGTTTTTCTACTATACATTTTACATTTAATTGACTGTTTTTATAGCTGCTTCTTTATAATTATATGTGAAGTTTCTGGGTGAAAATTGTTTTAAGGTTTTGTTCAGTGTAGAATTTACTTTGAAACTGTTTTCACTCAGATATTGCTAGTATATCACAAATAATTACACAGGAATTACAAGGAACATTGTTTTCAATGTGAAATAGAAGGAAATAGTATTTTCTTGTCAAACATACTCCAATTATCTTTGTTTTATTTACAACTGTAAAAATATCGTCCTTTTTTGCTTTTTAGTTTTACTGTGTATGTCTCTGAGAGCGTGTAAAATGCATGAACAAGAACCACAAATCATTCCCATCAATGACGGCCAATCATTCAATCTTTTCAGATGCTGCAAACACACTGTTCAAAGCCTGAAGTTATTTCTGACTATAACCTACTTTGAGAACAATTCTACTTTGTATTTCGACCTGATTTCACCTTGATCTGGTTTTCATGTAAGGCATAACTCGTCAGATTCTTTGGCTTATTTATTGGCTTCGACAGAATGTCTTTTGTTAGACGTTATGCAGTTATGCTTCAGTTTTGCTGTTATATTTCTTTTAAAATGCCTCGGGAGAAATAAAGAGAGACAGAAATGAGAGATACTCCGATAATTTAGTCTTGGAAGAATTAGATGAACAATGATAGTTCTGAGCACTATTTGAGACAATGTTGTGATTTCTAATAAAAAAAAAATAGACAATCATATTCATTAATTCAATCATTTATCCGTGGTGTTGCTCCACATTTGTTTAGAACTTAAGTTGATCGTTAAAAGCTACATCACATATAAAATGTTCATAGAAATATGTACAACATCAAAAAGTGTACAACAGAAAATACATTTCAGTCCTCTACTAAATGGATGGGCATATCACATGAAGAAAAAAATGAAATAAAATAATACATGAGACAGTTATGAGAAAGTCATTAAATCATTTAATCTGGAAACACATGAGACCAGAACTGAGTCTGACCAGATAGTTTTTGCCCCTGAAACCAAACTGAGGATAAAATACACATTTATTACCCATGCAGTTCAATTAGCATATAGTAGATTGGTATTGATTAGTGTGTGTTTCACACTGTGTGAGAAGTTTCGCTTAGCTCATTAAAGGTTTAGCTGTTCTTGATGAAAACGTAATAGTCAACATACTTCCACCTAACTATAACATGAACAACATGTATGAGAGCGCTTTTGACAAATGTATTGTTCATTAAAGATGTGGGGTCTTTTCATAAAACACAAATAAAAAAAAATAATAAAAAAATGCTGGTTTCAATCTTGTGTAAAACACCTTTGCACATGAACTGAATGCACAGATTTACACAATAAATGTTGTTTAAACTAAACTCAGAAATACTGCAGTGTGTTGCTTTGGACTTTGACTTTAAAGTTTCAGAATGCAATGCAACTTTGTCAAGCGGACAGTTAAGGTTAGTGTTTTGCAATTTAAATTTCATCCATTCACAAATATGCCAGACTTTCAGGTCAGATTCTGGACATCGCCGGACAATGATGCTCTACAAGGACACCATGAAACTGCTTGTATACATCTCCCTGACTCGTGGGAGCAGCATGTTCTGTTATTTGAATTCTTGCTTAGTATCAGCCAGTCCTGTGATGACGCTTCTCCATGTGTCCAGTTTTAAAGTACTGATTATGAGTGGCTGATAAAATCTGCGCTTAAGGCACCTCAGCGATCTTTCTGTTTGATGACCATATACTCCAAACAAAAACTAGAATATCTTGTTTTGTATCAGGGGATTAAAGAATCGGTCCTGCATCAGCATTTATGGACCGTCCTGTATGATTTACTAGAAGCCTTGTTCTGCGTTCACCCTGAGGGTGACTTGTTTGAACCCAGACACAGACACTCTTACGAGAAAACGCACAGGAGCTTCAGTCATGACTTATTCTATCCTCAATTGGACGTATTCCTGGGTTTTCATGTCCAAATTCTGACAATATAGATGCAAGTTCATCCAAAAAAGTGTCATCATTTACTCACCCTCGTGTCTTTCCAAAACATTCTGTCTTCTGTGGAAAGAACAAAAAGAAAATGTACAGAATGTTTCTATGCTCTTTGCAATATAATGAAAGTGAACTGAACTTCAAACATAAGCTCTGAAATAAAAACAAGCACCATAAATGTTTATTTTATTAGTAATTTAAAAGTAATTGCAGATCGGTTAGGGATATAACTTACCATGTTAATTTAAGTTTGATTTATAATAATAGTAGAGTATATTTAATATAATTCATATTATAACATCACAAATTATAATAAATTACATTTCATATAACTTACAATAAATTAATCAATCAGAATGTTATGAAATACATTTTATTATATTCATTTCAACTGATTGACAGCCTAAATATTCATATTATATTCAGATTTTTTAGAAAATCTTACAACTCAAAGAGAACGTGGGGTTATGATTGTGTTCATTATATATGTTGTTGTTTTTTGTAATGCAATGCACAATAAATGTGTTTGTATGTTTTAAGAGCCTCTCATGCTCATAATGTTACTTTTATTTGATTAAATACAGTATAGAGTAAAAAAAGTAATATTGTAAAAATTTAGAAGAACTTTTCTATTTGAATATATTTTTAAATGTACACAATTTTTCTGTGATGCAAAGCTGAATTTTCAGAATCATTACACCAATCTTCAATGTCACATGATCTTCATGAATCATATTAATATGTTATCCACAAAACCAGTCATAAGTAGCACAGGTACATTGTAGCAATAGCCAACTATACACTGTCAAAAGTATCATTAGAATATTAAATAAAGGTCATGCTCCATGAAGACATTTTGTAAATTTACTTCCATAAATATATCAAAAGGTATTTTGTTATTAGTAATATGCATTGCCAAACACTTCATTTGAACAACTTTAAAGGTGATTTTTACAAAAAAGATTGCACCCTCAGACTCCAGATGTTCAAATAGTTTTGTCTCAGCCAAATAGTGTGCTATTCTAACAAGCCATACATCAATGGAAAGCTTATTAAATAAATACAATATTAATAATAAAAAACGTTTCAATAAAAAAAATACCTTTATGATTGTTTTTGTGGTCCATGGTCACATCTGCTAATCAATCTAGTAATAAGAAACATTGTTTTGCTGGGAAAGCAGGTAATTCAATCAATAAATACCATAACTGACCCAAGGTTTGAATGGCCGTATATAACCCCAGCACATCAGTGCGGTTGCATCCCTCTCACAAACGCAGTGAGTTTCTCCACTAAGACTTGTTTAAGTAAGCACTCATTGTTCTAACCTCTCATCTGGAACCGTCTCAAGGAGAGTAAATATTTCAGATCTACCCCTCTGTTCTTAGCGTCTAGTCAGGAGCACGCTGGAATTAAAGCCTTTAATTTGTACAGAGCCTTTCATTTATTAATGCGAAGAAAGAGGCAGTACATCCCAGTGTTGGAACATTAATTTGAGGGGGATTCTTGCTTTCATTATGATTGTGTGCCGATCCTGCATTACCTTTCTTTTAATTAACTTCTGCACGGACCTCCCACAACTCAGCAGCTGCACTTTAATTATCTCACAAAGCCTTATCGTTCCCGCATAATCTGTGTTAACAGCAAATTTACAGAACTGTTTAAAAGAAGCTCTTGTCCTGCACACACACGCCGTGATTAACTTCACAAGCTGGGAGTTTTTCAACTTCGTCTTTTTTATGTATTTTATCTTCTGCAATCTATAATGATAAATAACAAAAAAGTTACAAGTTTCAAATTAAAAGTTGTTTTGTTCAAAATGCATTAGCAAGCCACATTTCTCTTTTGAACTGTCTGCTTTCAAACGATTCACAGATACCAGCTTCCAGCTCTCCTGCTGTTGTGGTGACACGGTTTGTTCTGTGCTGATGCAACACAGGCGTCACGGTGAAGCCAACCTGTCTTGGTTTTAAGAGTGTAGTGGCAAAGAATTAATTTGCATTTTTAATCAGACCAACACAAAAAGACCAACAAGTAGGTGGGCATTATGCTGATGTTTCATGTTGGGATTCGTTTTAAAAAAGACTCGTTGCAATGACAATGATGTTTTCATTCACTTAGAGTAATTCAAAAATAATCCACAATAGGGGCACTTTAAAAACCACACCACCGGTGTTGACAAGGCAAACTGCACATACACAATTCTGCATTAGCAGCTAGATAAAACAAAAGTCATATCAAAAACAATAAAATAAATAAAATCTGTCATCATTTACTTAGTACTTACTCAGTGCACGCACACACACACACACACACACACACACACACACACACAGACACACACACACACACACACACTGTGTGAGGGATAAACTAACTTACTGTAGTTTTTTTCTCTTAACTGATAATCTAGTGTCACACCTCTTGAATCAAACTTCATTCCCGTAGGATGTGGCATTCAATATTTATGTGTGTTCCTCACAATAAAACTATCGTACAACTTCAAAAGACTTGAAATAGAGTCTCATTGCTTTTAAAAAAATTGGATATTTTTGTAGGTCGGCAGCTCTTGTCTTGTTCGGTTCATACAGGTTTGGAACAAAATGAGGTTCAGATATTAGAAAGTTAATTTGTTTGCTGAACTGTTCCTTTAAGTAGAGGGCTGTATTTTGGTTGACTGGTCAAGTCATTTATCCCCTGTGTTCTTCATGGTTCATGGTCTCCTGACAGGGGACAAGTGGCGTCCAGTGGACACCTGCGAGGTCAACCTGAAAAACATATGGTGGTGCCACGTAAAACAGCAGCAGGAAGCAGTTGTTGTTGTTCTTAAGCGTTTCTTGCTGTTGGTCAGTGACAGAGAATATGTAAAATAGGGACAGGTTAGGGCAAGGTGATGGGAGGTTTCTTAGCTTGATGGGGACAGTGTTGAAAGGGACTGCTTTAGATATGAGTCATGAATATGCAATGTGCTTGTGTCTTTGAACCCATAAACAGGAAAGTTGAGACTCCTCTCTGATCTGTCAGATGTTCTTGCAAAACTGTTTTTTAATTTTTTATCTGAAGATACCCATAAACATAAACTGTCAACAAAATATAAACAAAAATGTCATTTATTCTAAAATTATAGCCAGAAAGTGCAATATGATGAGAATATTTCATCATAGGTTACAAGATTTGTTAATGTCCTCTACCCATTTACTTCTGTTCTTAATATTCAGTATATTGTTGGTTGTTACATCATATGCCTTTATTTCCCCTTTTGTCTAATCTTAGCACCACATGCTTTATTTTGACAGAATTTGCCAGCAGCTTATTCAAAGAGAGACAAACTGAGGGATACAAACAGATGTTAGCTCTGTTCTCCCAGTAAATATTTTTTTTTTTTGATGGCAGGTATATGATTTGCAGAATCATTTTACAAAAGGTGTCAATCTGTCATCAAATATGAAAAATATAATATTAGAGAAAAATATATTTTCTAGAAAAATATAATTTCAATTAAATTGCGTTTGTACCATACTTGTGTATTTGCAAAGTAAGTATTAGGATTATTCAGTAGCGAGCGATTGGGGCTCATAGGGGGTTTTATGTCACAGTCACGGCCCTGTCTAAAGTTTGTTTTCACAGACAGTTTGAAATGCTTTCCTTGTGGTTAATATTTCATGCTGTTTGTAAATCCTCCGCTTCTTTCGCTGAACAAACACTATCCCTGGCCCACTAAACCAAGCAACCTCCTTTAACAATGAAAAGCTAAATGAATAATAGATTCATAGTGATGCATTGTGTACTCCAGGGCCCAAGGCATGGAGGTGTTCGGAGGTAAGCGCATTTAAATGAAAACCAGCAAGCTCATAATTAACTCCAGCTGCATTGACCAAATCAGGCAGAATATAATTTCTCGGTGAACTTTAGGATATTAAGTTTGTGGGGAACCGTTCCAGATATGTGAGGTTGATGATTCTGACTTCTTCAAGTGCCATCTAACAATTTAAACTGCTTCTGTTAATAATTAACAACTAATAGCATGCCTGGTCTTTCAGCGTGTTCATTGTTAATAAGTAATGATTGTATTACTGGTATGACCAGTGTGAGAAACATACCAAATGTGTGGGTTTTTACCATATTTAGATTGAAACTGGGTTCTTTTTTTAATAGTTTGGTGTGAAGCTTTCTTGTTGTGTGTTTGCAGTTCTCTCTTTCATTCAAGTATAAGAACTGACCCAGTTAAAAATTCATTTTTCATGTACAATACGTTTAATTTCATGCAGTTCATATCATCTCTTGTCTCTTTCTGATGGAACACAATATTGTATAATAATGCTGCATCATCAAAGATTGATTCAATCTAATATCCCACTGATGGGTTGACATGCGCTTCAAAATCATATGCAAATGACATTTTTGTTTAACAGTGTATGACTGGATGTCATGAAAGGCAATTGGGCAGTGCAGTGGCCTGCTGCAAATCATATTTCTTAGATAAAATTTGAGCAAATTCTCACCGTCATCTATTACATTGTGCAACCTTGGTGGCTATTTAATTCAATAAGTCCTGACTAAATATGCCTCTGAGGACATACGAGGTAGCCCTATAGTCCTAGTATTGTGCTAAGTATGTATGCTGTTGTGAAAGAAAAAAATTGAACAACTGTGCACACTAGGCTATGTAGTAACTGAATCAGTTTTGTAAATGCAGTTTTAATAATAGCGTGACTTCCAGTGTATGTCTGGGTCAGAGAAGCATTAAATCATAACCACAAATTATTGAAAACCTTCAGCCAATTGTGAGGGAAAGATAATACATAAATAAATAAATAAGTAAACAAACAAAAATATGTTGGAATAAATAAGTAAAGGAAGAAAACTAAAAATGTATATTATAACTGTATTTTTTTATTTAGTTTTAATAATAATTATATATATATATATATATATATTTAATATATTTTAAATGTGAAAAAAATGCAATGCCTACAACACATTTTTATTTTATTTAATTGTATTAATATTTAATATATTGCTCACTGTCTTTAGTGTTTACAGCACAACTTATCCTGGTTTTGCAATGTTTGTTGCAATGCGTCGTGTTAATAGCATTCCTTGATGTGGTCTATGAGTGTCACCATCACTGTGTTTAGTGCATGTACGCACAGCTTTAGCTTGTTGTTGTTGTCTTTGCAGAGACTCTTCCTGCGCAGTGATATCCAGATGATATATAATTTCTTAATATGAATGCAAATAGCAATAAAAGTAGCTCAACATGCTACACCTGTGCTACTGGACATGCAGCTTATTTGTCCACCACACAACAGTTTACTTGTTCAGTGGATTGTGTGGATAGTTTATCAACGCTCTGCGGTTCATAAAGCGTTCGGCTTCTACACAGCACATTAGTAAATAATGCTGATTGACAGAAGAAAATAAATAAACACATGCAATATTAATCTCTCTCAAAACCTCGCTCTCTTTTTTTTTGATGAGAAGTTTGTCGGTTTTGCAGAGAACTACCAATCATGAGTCACAGCATGCCTACACAAGGAAACCAATCCACTTCCTGCTTGCTTTCATCTTGGAGGGATCCCATCTCAATTTTGTTCCTGCCTCTGGCTGAGTGGTTTTCCTGTTCTGACTAATGGCATGTTGGATTCAGTGTAAAACATTGACGTAATGTTTCCCTGAGGTCACAACGTGAGTCTTGTCGCTATCCAGCCAATGGTAGCACAGCAGAGATTAAACCAGAAAGTTTTATTTTCATATTCATGAGTATAATTCTCACAAACTCAGATTTCTGCAGGAATCAAGGCTTGAGATGATATTCATACGTGCAACTTCCAAAACAATATTTGGATGAAATTTGGTGCAACAAAATCTCATGTTCAATGCCAGAAGTTCAATGAGCTGCAAAATTGGACCTAGTATTACAACAAACAAAGCTATAACTTTATTTCACAAACAGCTACGATCCCCAATTAGGAAGAAAACCAGACGATGCTCCTTGGTAAGCTCTAAACTCAAGCATTTAAACACAATTAGTGCTGAAATGTCCAGCACAACTGATGTGGATGGAGTGCCCACAAAAAATGGAAACCAGTGTGTGTGTGTGTGTGTGTGTGTGTGTGTGTGTGTGTGTGTGTGTTAAAAACTGAAAATTACAAATAAAATAACAAAATAAAAAAATATTAAAAATAATGAGCTCACATGGACTAAGAATGAACAGTTGTATTTTTACAAACTAACGCTAACATTATGTATGTACAGAAGTAAAATAAATGAAAATTAAATCATTTAAACATTTGTGTATAAACAAATTATAAAGGATTGCATTACACGGAAAAGAAAGCTAAAATAACAGGATGCCTTTTCTTTGTGTAGGACCAATTAATCCAATATATTTTGAACCTCTTAATGTATTCATGTAGGTTTGAGTGTGTGTGTGTGTGTGTGTGTGTGTGTGTGTGTGTGTGTGTGTGTGTGTGATAGAGAGAGTGAGAGAGAGAGATAGTTTGTGTATTATGCATCGATGATTAACTACCTCACAAAAAAAAAAGATTGTGTGTTTCTTTTAAAATATACTTCAATAATATTTGAAAATACATTTGACAGTATATGCAAGATCATTTTGGAAAGTTGGTCTAGGCAGGTTTTTCAAACAGTGATCTGACTTTAAAATACCTTATTAAAGAAAAAATAATCTTATATCTATTATACATTAATACAAATCGAATCTTCTTGAATGGAATACCTGTGTATTTGCTCCAAACATGAGTCAAAATAATCAATAATGTCAAGCTCCCATCACCAAATCAACTGCTGTTTGAATGGTATGTTTAATTCATATTACACATCTGACATGAACGAACATTTGGTGAGAGCATTGACCCCATGTAAACAAGCGTTCCAGACACAGACTCGTAGAGGTCAAACCCCTCAAGCTGCTGATCTCGGAACAGTTTCATGTTTGTTTGTTATGATGTTAGCTGGACTCAAAAAGGCAGTGCGACTAGGTTTAGAAGAATAACATATTTGTTTACTGGTCTCACATGGGGTTATTTCATAAAACAAGTTTATCAAATAAGCCAGATTTATTTCAGTTAGTCTAATTTATTGTCACTTGATTTGGTTCAAAATAAGTCCGGCTTTCTGAAATAAGCCTGGCACATTTGATGAACTTGTTTTATGAAACAGCCCCCAGGTCCACATTCGGACCATTTTCAGCTCTTAACCAGTGATTACAGAGTGCAAATACTTCCTCTACCTCGGTTTTCTGTTTGGCCACATAGTGACCTGGTCAAATACGAGCGAGAGCACATTTGATCCCAGATCAGACAACACTGCGCTCGCCGGGCTTGGTTATAAATTAACATGTCTACATCTAGATTTCTATTTTCACTCCAAATGGTTTGATGCTCGCTTAAATCTCATCGGAGGCACACAGGCGGTAAACTGGAGACCTACCCCAATTAACTTTAACACCCCAATGACACCCGCTCAAGTACACATATCAGAACCGAGCTATCAAGCGCACTGTCTATTTTTCTCTCTCGCTCTCAAAGCTCTTCTATTAATACTGTGGCCTAATTACACCAGCTCCCTCTGACTGACAAGACCAATAACCCAAAAATGTTATTCCACAAAACAATACGGAGCTGAGGCACATTTTGAAGCAATGCAGCTGTCAGCTGAAATAATAGTAGATGAAGAAATCGATAAAATTCAGTGATTCTTTTACATGCAATGTATAAAAATATTCAGCAAGCAAACCCATGTCATGTTTTTCTCGGAAGTGTTTAGCATGGTGTACAGCATGCATATAAAACCATTACATGCACAAGTGGATAGGCAAACATTTGCAATAACATACTGCATGGCTTGTATATGCAAATATAAATGCATGAATTTTTAAATTGCAAAGGATACAATTCAGACTATACAAGCTCTCACTGCTGCAGTTCAACGTCTAGATAAAGAGAAAAACTGGTTAAAAGGCAGATCTCCAAGACATGTTCAATTGTTGTATACATGTATAAATGTAATTTACAACAACTCCAAAAGACAAAACAATATGATGAAGCTTCTTTTTGAAGCAATGCAACTGTCAGCTGAAATAACAGTGGTTGAAGAAATCAATGAAATTGAGTGATTCTTTTACATGCAATGTATGAAATAAGATCGAACAAGCAAAATCATGTCATGTCTTTCTTGGAAGTGTTTAGCATGTTGTATATCATGCATACAAAACCATTACATGCACAAGCAGATAGGCATTTTCAGCTTTGGATGAATGAATATTGATTCGCTATTCTATTTCTAAGTATGAAGATAAATGCATGTATTTGTTGGATTGAAAACTGAAAATTAATAAAAACAGAACGGTTGGGGGTTCATCAGCGACAATCATTTTAATGATGTTTTTGGTTGAAGTGTTTGTTTAATGAGTATTGAAATGTTAATTGCGGTACAGAAAGGATAATCATGTTTTCCATTTAAAACTCTGAAAAGATAAACAATAACAATAAGCATAAATTGTCTGCAAAGTGTGATTAGGAGATCCTAAATATTTGCCATTGCTGTTCACTTTATAGCACTTAATGTCTGTCTGCTTTATGACTTTGAACATTTTTAATAACTGCTTCTCATGCTGAATCCAAAATGATTAGTATTCATTGTGAAAATATATTTGTGAGCTCTTGTCAGGCCTATATGTTCATCACAGTGTGTGATGCTGGCGGATTGTCAGCCTGGGGGGGAAATTTATGCATTAGGAATATGCCTCATTAGACATATTCTGAACGGCTATTCACCATTCAAAATATAAATTTAGCACTGCTTTCATCTTAGTTGTGCAGTGTTTGTGCGTCTTGGAAGCATTTGCATGGAGTAATTGGCATCATTAACACAATAAGCCATTTTCATTAGAAGTTGCATCACTCTCAAACAGCAGCAACATTACAAAAAGTTGGATGATGGTGGTTGGTCATGTGATGCATCATGGCTGACAACTTCTCGTTAAGAACTTGATGAAATATCTAAAAGCACCCATTTAAATCAAACACAAGGAGCTATTTGCATTTCTAAACATATGTCAATACTGCAGAGAGAAGCAGAGGCCGAGAAAGTGAACAATCGTTTAAAAAGCAATGCTTACAAAACTGAAATAAGATGATAGCAATGCTGAAAGCTTTTGTTATAGATAACAATTACATTTATGTAAAGCAATAAAAGCATCTGCCAAATGCAAAAATTGAAATGTAAAATGCAACAACTTCTTGCTAAAATCTATTGAAAATGATTTTGTATCACATTAATTCAGCCAGCAGTCCAGCAGCATTGTCTCTGTTTTGCCTCAATGGCAGCAGGTCTGAGGATGAGATTAATATCTGCCTTTTCCTGTTATTAATTTGAGCACGCACTTCCTGAAATGACTAATGAATTACTTTGCAGGTGCTATTTAATGTATTTGCATCAACATCACCCAGGGCTTTTGCGCATGCATGCAGCTACAGTACGCCCCAAATTAAACACTGTCAACAATTTGGATGACTTTACTAGTATTATAAAATGTGGAAAAGAGTTGCATCTCATATGAATATGGACTCGTATTACAGCAACAAGAAACTGTTTGAAGATAAAACGCCTTAAAACTGACAGATTAGTTTCTTATGAACAACTTTACACTTCAAAAATGTTAACTGAAGTACTGGAGTGGTGTGGATTACTTGTGAATTATTGTGATGTTTTAATCAGCTGTTTGGACTCTCATTCTGACGGCACCCATTCACTGCAGAGGATACACTGCTGGGCAAGTGATGGAATGCTACATTTCTCCAAAACTGATGAAGAAACAAACTCATCTACATCTTGGATGGCCTGAGAATAAGTGAACTATTCCATTATTAGATCAACTCAGACATTTATCCATGTGTCATAAACATGTCATTACAGACATTTGTACAAATACATCACCAATGGACATGCACGCATGCACAAATAATTACAAATGAGTCATGGGCCTATTTTATCCTCCTGTGAGAAAACATATTCAGGTCTTTCTCTCTGTGTCCGGGGGAGTGTAGAGCTTTTCACCTTTTAGCATGCATTTGCTCAGAGTGAGATAAAAATAATACTCCTCGTCACGCTACCTGCAGAGAGGAACGTTGTTTGAAGTGTAAATCCTTCTTCAGAGGAGGTGGAGGTGGGCCACAATGCTCCATGATTCACTGGTAAACATTACAGGCAGCATGGGAACTAGCCAGAGAACAATTGTACATGAAGACATTTTTCTCTCAGATCTGGAATATTAATGCATTAACTCACATTCACATTCTATTTGTAATGCGTTCTATCAGCATATTATTTAGGAAGCTTTCTCAATATTAATATGTCAGTGAGTTACATAAGCCTCGCAGACTTGGAAGCTTTTCCATATCAAATGTTTTAGCTCTAAATATATGCAAGTTTTATTTAAATTGAATGTGGTGGGGGTAGTATAATTGCATTCAGACTGTGGAATTACTTGAAAAGGGCAGTGATTTGAAAAGAACGGAGAGTCACAGAGAGTGAAAGCAAGGGCACTTTCATGCTGGAATATTACATTATAAATCAGAGACAGTTATAAGTCCCTTTTCTGTAATATAGTCGGTTTTGTGGACTTTTTTTGTAAAAAGATCTGGAGAAGTTCAACACCTGCACGGCTAAACAGCAAGACATCAAGATATACAGCATTGCATAAAGTGAAATAAAATAAAATTAACAATCAACTAAATAAATTGATTCACCAGCAAACATTATATACTGATATATATATATATATATATATATATATACACACATACACAACACATACATGTCCATCACACTTTACTTGCAGCATTGACTTTAATTTGAGTAGCATATTATATGCTACAATCATTTAGAATTGTATAAATTGAATACAGTTAGTGGATTATACCTAATTATGAATGATAATTGAAAACAGTCAACATAATAAAATACATAAAATATAAATATTGTTTAAAAAAATAAAATAAATAATGCAATAACATGAAAACCATAAGTTAAACTGCATGTATTCCCACATATGGGCTTACCAGCTTCAAGTAAAGTGTTACAGAAAGCTAAGTTATTCTTGGCCATAAAGTCACCTTTCTTATCCTCTGTTGGTGGGAGAGAAGCAGTAGGAGGTCTTCATTCGTAACAGGCTCAGGAGCTGACGGGAGTTGTGAACTTAGGTTCAGGAGGCAGATGGTTGTAAAAGTAGTGGGTGTAAATTAAGGAGAAGCGATTGAAGTGAGAACGATGTCTCTTGACAAGCCCCTCCCACTACAGCATCTCATGTTTATGGATACTGCATGAACAATAGCGATAGCATTGCTTTGGCTGACCCAAACTCTGTCATTAAAGCAGGAATGGTCGACAAAGTTTGTAGGGTGCATAAAAGTGTAGAAATTGAGTCTGAAGTCTGCAGGTCGGGCAGAGACGTTGCTTTAGTGTTTGTTCAGCACAGCTGCTATTGAAAGCAATGATGGGTGAGGCGTAAAATAATCCTGAGCATCGGCCAGCTCACCTAGACTGAGCATCTGATGCATATTTCACAACACAATTCCAAGAGATTTCTTAAAATGACAAGCTCCTTTTGTTATTGGTTGATTTGACAACATTTATAAGAATCAGCTTGCAGCAAGTTTTTTTTTTATCACCAGAAAACAAAAGTCATGTTCTGAAGCTGTAAAAATGAGTGCTTTTGAGGAAGAAGATGATGCTGGATGTGTTTGCAAGGTTAGTGACATACAATCTTTGAAAGGCACTGAAATCTTTGTGTTTGAAGCACTTACCAGCAAGTAAACAAGATATCCTTAAACAAAATGATCATGTCTGGATCATAATTTGTTTCAATATCAGATGATAATGATGATCATAATAATAATCATCATAATAAATACATAAATACATAATGTCATAATACTTTCATAAAATCATAATACTTTGCACCAAAAATGAAGCTTATTTTAAGACACTTTCATAACAATAAAACACGTTTTTATTTCCCAATTCTAAGTTTAATGTTGTAATGCTGACTTTATGATTAATGCTGAATTTAATTATGTTACCTCATCTGTCTATCTATCTATCTATCTATCTATCTATGCACACACACACACACACACACACACACACACACACACACACACATATATATATATATATATATATGAAATGAAAGCAGCATATAAATGTAAAGTAAACCACACACACACACACACATATATATATATATATATATATATATATATATATATATATATATATTTTTTTTGATGATTCCCAATGTTTAATAATTACACACTCCCAAATGTCACATAAAAAGCAAACTAGCAAACATAGTCTCTTCTTGTTTAAATTGTCTACAGTCAGTTCTAGGCTAGACATGTGAACTAGTAACATGAAACTAGGTGGATAAAAGTCAATGCACTGATATGTGAGTTACTTATATTCATGCAGGTTGGTGTGAACAGCTTGTTTGTCAACAGCGAGCATCACACTTAAGAAGTATGCAGTTCTCTTCATCAGAAAGTCAATGCAGCATCACAGACTCATACATGATGAATCTACCGTTCTTCCGCTGCACAGTAAAACAAGCAGGGGAACACAGGGGATGGGTGATGAGACACGGGAGCAGGTGCTTGATGAGTTGATCTTACAGCTTCTCGCTGGGTTTGGCTCTGTGGGTGTCAGCTGGTGAATCACACTGATCAGCCAAGGCCTCCTCTGATCTTTGATTTGTCGGGAATCTGCTCTGCACGTTTGGATTCCCTGTGAAGATTCTGGTGCTGAGAGATGTCACGTGTTCAGAGAAGTATTGTTTGAGGATGCGAAACACAACATTCTACCGGTGCTTTGAATACTTTTTGTTTTTGAAGAATACTCTGGCCAATTCTTAGAACAATACTGTTGAAAAGTTTGGGGTCGGCAAGATTTTTTAAATGTTTTTGAAAGTAGTGTCTTCTGCTCACTAAGTCTGCATTTATTCCAGTCTTCAGTGTCACATGATCCTTCAGAAATCATTCTAATATGCTGATTTACTGCTCAAGAAACACTGCTTATTATTATCAGATTTGTTTTTATTTAGTTTATTCTAAAGCTTTAGTCATTTTGTTTTTGTCATTTTTATTTTTTTATATGTCTATATAATTTGATAGTTTTATTTCACTTTTAGATTGTTATTTTGGTACAAAATGTTTAACTAAATGAAAATTAGAACTTTAGATGAATTGTAGATGAATCATTGTAGAAGTTGATCTTTACAATTTATATTTTAATCCAAAGTAGTCTGAAATATTCGTTCAGAAGTCAGATTGAACTGATTCTTGACTCAGTGATCGATTCACAATAAAGGAAGGTCTTTTCATTACACATAACTCCAACTGACTAGTACAGGATTACCAAAAAGTTCCAAATACTTGTGATAAAACAGCTTCAAAATGATAAGCGGGTGAGTAAATAAGTAAATAAATAACATCTCAAACTGTATAAAACAAGAACAGCCAAATAGAAATTGATCCCAGGCTCATATTTATGGCTTCTCTTCATGCTTTTTGGAATTGTAATATTGCCTTCCTCATTAGAGCATGTTTTTACTGATCGTAAACATGGGTGGCTTGATGAATGCTTTCCATTTGTTCCACTAATGGCTTACAATACAAACTTGCCTGTGCAACACTTCGCTGGTCAGTTGCTTCTGGCTAAACTACGTTTGGATTATTTATTTCTTAGTTTACTTTCTTCTTTTGTACTTAAGAAAATCATTTGTGTAGAAATATACCATGTGCATTTAATAGACCACCAGCTACATAAGATGAAATGGGTCTCTTAAAACCCATGAAGACCGATACTTAGCAATCCTCGCCAAGGCACTAGCACAACTGTATTTATGTTTATGCCTGATATAATTAACTATTGATTTAGCTTTTCAAGTCCTTCTCTTTTTCCTGATGAAACGTACCCGAGTGGAGCAAAGCCAACACGCATAACCTGATTTTTCTATTTTTTCGTGTCAGTGGATTTATAGCTCCCTTTTTGCTGCATTTTACAAAGGTCCATAGGGCAATTGATTACACTGGCTGTCAGGAGACGCCATCGGGCACCAAATGACCTTGATTGACTGGCGTTCACCCGCTCAAGCCCAGCCGTCCCGCACATACAGACTGCCGGTTTTGGACGCAGTTACATTTGTAAGCGACAGTTGGGAATTTGTGCTTCTTAATGGATTCTCCTTTGATTGGTTGCGGTTATTTTAGGCTTGCGGCGGAGTTCAAATCTCTAGGTATCTGTGGTAGATAGACAGAACGGCCCGAATGATGTGCGCTGGCACATTTGAAGTGGGTGACGATGACAGTTAAATCGCTGAGACTAACTATTTAGCATTATTCTCCAGTTTCACATTCACACGTTGTGAAATTACACATAGAATATATTTGCAGTTGCCTGAACAGCTATACAGTTGATAAAAATACAAATTTAGAAAAGCCTGCATGCCGAGTGATATGTACAGTGTGTACTGTTAATTTTGGGCAGTGCTATTTCAGTTATTATACTGTTATATTTTTTGCTAACATTTTGAATTCAATTTTATTTTAATATTTTATGCTTTCATAATAACTTTATTTTCAGGTTTAGTCATTTTTGTATTTTCGTTTACTTGGAACATCTAAAAAAAGCATATTTTATAAAGTATATATACACTCACTTGTCATTTTATTAGGTACATCTTGCTAGTACCGGGTTGGACCCCTTTTGCCTTCAGAACTGCCTTAATTATTTGTGGCATTGATTCAACAAGGTTTTGGAAACATTCCTCAGAGATTTTGGTTCATATTGACATGATAGCATCACACAGTTGCTGCAGATTTGTCGTCTGCACATCCATGATGTGAATTTCCCGTTCCACCACATCCCAAAGCTGCTCTATTGGATTGACATCTGGTGACTGTGGAGGCCATTTGAGTAAAGTGAACTCATTGTCATGTTCAAGAAACCAGTCTGAGATGATTTGAGCTTTGTGACATGGTGCATTATCCTGCTGGAAGTACATCAGAAGATGGTACACTGTATTCATAAAGGGATGGAGATGGTCAGCAACAATACTCAGGTAGACTGTGGTGTTTAAACGATGCTCAATTGGTACTAAGAGAGCCAAAGTGTGCCAATAAAATATCCCTCCAAACCATTACACCACTTCAGCAAGTCATCTTCACCACATCTAGATGCCTAAATGCATTGAGTTGCTGCCATGTGATTGGCTGATTAGCAAATTGTGTTACCAAGCAATTGAACAGGTGTACCTAATAAAGTGTCCGGTGAGTCTATGTGTGTGTGTTTGTGTGTGTGTCATCTTTGTTTGTTTAAATTCCTATTAAGTTTTTATTAAATTAAATGTCTTATTTTTCATTTAGATTTTAGTTTAAGATTTGACTTTAAACTAAACAAAGTTATATATGTCATATATAGTTATTTTGTATATGTAGTTATTTAGTGTTCGTTTTATTTATATTTACTTGTATCTAATAATAATAATAATAACGATAACCTTGGTTTAGGGTTAAATATTTGAGATTATGGTTTAAGATTATTATTATTCTCAATAGAGTTTTTTTATTCATTGCATTAAATTGATCAAAAGTGACAGTAAATACTCTTATAATGTTATGACAGGAGATGGTTATTTTACATTTTAATAATATTTCACATTATTATTTTTACTGCATTTCTGGTAAATTAAATGCAAGCTTTTTAAGAATAAGAGACTTCTTTTAAAAACTGAAGGTCAGTTTTGTTAGCACAGGGACTTTAAATAAGGCCAGCAGAACCACCATGTTCTTTCCCTTTACACCAGAACAATAACGATTAGAAGCATCTGTCGCAGCTTCATATCTGTCCTCATTCCCTCCCGTTGCATGATTAATGGAGCTCTGCTCGCGAGTCTGAATGCATGTTCCGCAGTGAGCTTTGCTGGGATCCTATTTACTTGACAAGCATATAATACAGGTTTATCCCTTCCTCTCGCCTATACATGCACCCATATATACCTTTACACTGAGTGTAGCTCGTGTGCTTTATGGTGTCACTCCTATGACAAGGAGTAAGAGTTCAGTCTGAGAAGTGGAACCATTTAAAAGCACCATCAGAGAGGCAATCTACAAAAAAAATGAGATTTCAAAATGCAGGGGCCTCGTTTGTTATGTGACTTGCAATAAAAATGGAGCCTGGATATATGCATGTGATGGAGTGGAGAAGAAAAAGAAGACACTCTATAGAATGAGACTTTCTGGCATCTACTGTACTGCAGTGCCATTTTTTAAAGACTACACCATACGGCACATAATAAAAAGCATAATTATATTTCTGAAGTCTGGTTTGATCAAATTATTCTATAGTATCACAGATTGTTATTGTTTGTTTTAATTATTATTTAATTATAACAAAAACATTATAAGTGTATGATGTTAGAAAATACTTATATTTTGAATAAATGCAGTTTTTTAAGCTTCTTCTTCATTAAAGAAGCCTGAAAAAAGTCACAGGTTCCAAACACAACAGCACAACTGTTTCCAACACTGATAATAAATTAGCATATTATAAATATTTCTGAATGATCATGTGACGGGATCTGAAGACTGAATTAATAATATTGAAAATGCAGCTTTGATCACAGGAATTCATTATATTTTAAAGTATACTAAAATAGAAAACCATTTTAAATTACAATAATATTTCACAATATTACAGTTTTTTCCCTGTAATTTTTGACCAAATAATCAAGTCGTGATGAGCATAAGAAACTTCTGAAGAAGAAAAAAAAACACGTTGTTAGATTCGCCCATTATATGTCATTTATTTCAATGCTGTTTCTGTTGTTTTATAAAAACAATAAGTCTTTAGAAGCCATGCGTTGTGTATCGAGCCATACAATGGCCTTTAGCTATAGTAAATTCACAGCAACACACAGCCTAATGTGGCTTTTTGTGTCTAGTTTTTATGTGAATGGCTGTGACATGATGACTGCATCCAAGCAGCTCTCTGAGTTCAGCAGAACAACAGCAGAAGCTACTAAACGTAAGCTGAGTCACTATTGCACATCCCAGCAGTAATATCCCATATTTATACCCTTTTATTTGTCTCCGCTGCTATTTCTTGCATTTTGGAATGAGTTCTTGATTTAATGTGTCTGCCCCAAGGGTAGCTTGACAGAGGAAACATTTGTACTGAGTTTTACTGCCAGTAATTGTCTGTTTACACTGACTCTGTTAACTGGAAGGCTTGCAAAAAGTAAACCTGAAGTAAGGAAAAAAGTTATCCACTTTACACTGACATTTATTTGTATTTTTTACTCATAGACGTTGTCTGTAATTGTATATAATACATGCATAAAGTTTATATGAGGCAAAAAGGGTCATTAGTATAACTCTAGATGGATATACAGTAGCTGCATATCAAGTTAAAACGTTACTCGTTGGCACTTGGTGCAAGATTATGTGTATTCGGTTGTACTAACTAGTACTTTTATTGCATGGGACAATTCGAGTCCAGAGAAGATGGCTTATGGAAGAGAAGCGGTGTGGAAATCTTTAACCCTCCCATGCTGACTTACACAGCTCAACGATGCTGATGTTTAAGAGCTGAATAAGAGTTAGTATATGCAGAGAAAAACACAGTTTAGGGGTTGAAGAATAGTTCAGCCAAAAATGATCATTTAGTCATCATTTACTCTCCCCTCATGTCATTCCAAATCATCATGATTGTATTTATTATTTAATAGTTGTCAAGCAAATTATGTTTTGCTTCTCAATATTTGATAAATATGATATATTTGCATCTCAATATATAATAAATAAATCACATTGCAGCATTATGGAACAATTGAATATGGATACATTGTAGAGGGTGCCCAACAGACAATGAGACTGAGATGTTTATTTTTCCTTTATTTGTGAACAGTGAATGCACGTTTATATTTTATCCTTAAGATTATCAGTTTAGGAATAGTTTGAGTTTTGCAAGATACACAAAATGCAGTATAAACCCCTGATTTGTGTCATTCTAGAAATAAATATCAAATTAGCATAAGAATTAAACTGACAAAAATTACCCTATTAAAAAGAAAAAATGCAAAAATAAGTAAAAGTGTAACAATTGTGTCCTGAATTTGTTTAGTAGTCATTGATTAAGTTATATTTAGAAACAAATAGTGTTTTTTTTTTTGGACAACTTATATGTTGTTAACAACAATATGAAACAGAACAACAGAATATTATTTTTCTACAAATCAGTTAAAAAAATATCCAATGATTCTCTCAAAAAACAGACTATGCAACCTGCAGAAATAATTATTGAAAAATTGTACAGTCTGCAAGAAATGCACAAATACAGAGCTCTATAATAGACAGTAGTCTATGCAACATTATTACTACTAACTGTGTCAACAAAATACATTGGATTTTTCCATCTGATGCAACGAAAAAAGAAACTACACCCTGCACATAGGAAGTGCTTTTTACTAATCTACAAAATAAGTATGGCTGATGGGAGATGCATTCTAGCAGATGAAAATGAAAGTCTTGCATGGAAAAGTGTGGTAGGCCTACTGTATCTGCGAGGCATTACTTGCTGTTCACACTTGACAAAACATTTTCAGACCTGGTGTGTGGAATACAGTTTAACGGCTGCGGGGAGTTTGGGGAAGCTCTCGCACTCTTCCAGCATGTCAGAGAAATGCTTAGCGACAAACGTGAGGCGGTGTGTATTACGTGATCCAGACAGCTCAAAGTTTTGGTTTTCAGACTTTAAGAGTAAGTTACTTGGAGTTTGCCCATGCATTCCGATATTTAAGTTGCAAGCAGACACTAGCTAGTCTGACTACATCATATGTCGTACTTCCGCTCAATTTCAGTTCGCTTCTGTACTCAGTCTGAAATAGCAAACCAGTTCCCAGATTATCTCCGGCTCCGCACCAGCCGTCCAACCAACGAACAGAGCCGTGACGTAGACGCTAAGTGCCGGATTTTATGGCGCTTTTCCACTGCATGGTACGGTACGGTACGGTTCGGCACGGTTCGGCACGGCTCGGTACGGTACGGTACAGCTCAGTTCGGGTCGGTTTGCATTTACACTGCAGTTTAGTACCGCTATAGAGTGGGCGGGATTATTCACGCGTCGTTATAATTGCGCCGCCTCTACTGCCGTGACATCATCGTAAACGCGCCACAAACAAACTCTCAACAAAGAAAGGAGATGGAATAGTGTTCTTCACTCTCGGCATGTGGATGTTTTTAACAACAATGGAGAGGTCTATGAGAATGCTTGTGATTTACCCCCAGCAGCAGAGACTGTGGTGACAGTGACACGGGCTGTAGAGGAGGAGAGCAGGGATGTTCGTGCAGGTGTGCTGCGTTACTTGATTAGTTAACTATTCATGCAGCGTGTTCTGTAAAGTGAATTAACAATAAACTTTTTAATATTTCAAAATATACAATGTATCCCTTGTTTTTTTTATTTATGTGATGGTTTTTATAATCGTGGCATTAATCATTTGTCTTTTTCAAGAGGTTCATTACGTGCTCATACAATGATACATATTTAATATAGTCTGGAGGTACACTTATTCGATCAGATTGTTTTTAATTGAAGCAAAACACAGATACAAAGGTAAAAATATAAACAGAAAACATACTCTGAAAATATAGCAAGTTCAAAAGTAACGTTATACATAAGGCTTTTTCCTTCGGCGTTGCACCATCAAGCTCTCGCTGGATCCGCTCCTCGGCTATCAACGAGAAGAACATCTGTACTTCCTCAACAGACAACGACACTGCTATTTTGCGGATGATGCAAAAATGTGCGTTTGTTTAAACAGAAGTTGCGTCCGCTCCTTCGCTGGCTGTGCTGATTTAAATCTAGCGGGTAGGGCTGTAGAGGAGGGTCTCGTGTCGCAAGTTCAGTGACGCAGTAATGACGATTTTCTCTGGCCAATCAGTGATCAGCAGAGTTTACACGTCACGTTTTGGTAACGGTACGGCTCGATGGAACCTCGACCGAAGTGGTACTAAAAAAGTATCAGGTACCAGGTACAGTACCCAGTGGAAAACCCCCCAAAAGTGAACCGTACCGTGCCGTACCATGCAGTGGAAAAGCGCCATTAGATTGCAGTTTAGCTTAGGGATATCTAAAACGACAGTGGACATGGAGACACGAGATGCTATTCGCTCTGTTGTGGAGAATATTCCCAGCATTTGCTAACTGAAGCTCGAACAAGAAGAGTGTCTGCTTCACATTTTGAATGGAGGTGATGTTGTGGCCCTACTCCCGACAGGTTTTGGGAAAAGTTTAATTTATCAACCATTACCGATCGTCAGCTAGAAACTGGTCAGTGTCTCTTTTCTTTTCCAGTCCTTGAATATTGCCATGTCATGCTGTAATCTTGCAGTTAAGTTGCAGCATTTCCGACAGACTCGAAATGAACGTAGAGCTGTGTTTAACAGAACTAATCCTAACTTTGACAGTTGGCTGCAATTTTTTTCTTGTTTGTCTCTACTGTCAAATATTAGCTTATGCACTAATTGTGCCATTTAGATTTACTTCACATAATCTGCGAAAGTCGTTCACTGCCATCTTCACTCCGATGTTTCGCTCTGTGGTTTTGTTTTAGCCTGTGTTTACAGCGGAAGTTCGAGGTGGCTGAGCCGGCGAATAACATACGTCATAACCGAAGGTTATGTGATTGGCTTGCGGGTACACCGATGATTTTAAACTTCAGACAAGCGCCCAACCCCGAGAAAGTCAACGCTTGTCAATTATGCCCTTCCAGACTCTGTCTATGAAGCAAAGCGAAGTAGCAGAGTTTGGTATTACCAGGCTAGACACTAGCATAATTCATTCAAATGCATGTCTGTAAGTTCGTATGGAAGAGTCATACTGGACTCAAGAGCAGATTTTTTGTGGGTTTGGTGAGATGTTCCACAGGGCATGTGTCGACACAAGCGTCGAACTCTCTAGAAATGATTAAAGGATGATATTCTTAGATCACTAATGAGAACAAATTGCCACACATGAATCACAGTGTACTTTCCGAGCAGAATTTCTAGAAACAATTATGCCCATTAAATTATACTATATTAGTTTAAAAAGACAGAATAGATGAAATTTTATCTCATTACTGCGATGGCCGGATGCAGCTATGCAAACACTAGATAATGTGTTGAAGTCAAGCCTTTTTAGCGTTTAGCATTTACAAAAGTATCAATATAAAACTTACTATTCACCCAAATCCCTCAGCACCAATTTGAATTCAATTTAGAATCAATTAAAGGCTTGAAATGACTAAATAAATGAACAAATATTCTGAATGAATATTTAGACCTCTGACAGTTTAAGTGCAGGCATTAGCTTTAACAAATATTTAGAAACAGAAAAATAAATACACTTTTTAAAGAACAGTGGTTAAATGGCTGGGTCTGCTTATGTGTTCACAGATGAACAGATTTGTCATTAATGTATTCAATTATTCTGCATCTAACAAGATCAACTTCATCAAACTCATTTTATTTATGAGGAAAGCATCTGCTTGGAAAGATTATTTATTCTAAAAAAAAATATTGCCACCTGCAAAATGTAAAAAAATAAGCACATTTATATATGTTCTAGCCGTTTGCTTACTTTTGACATAAATAGTTTGACATATCTTGATGCTTTTGTAAATGCTCGATTTTTCTCAACGCTAAAAAGGCTTGACTTCAATACGTTATCTAGAGTTTGCATAGCTGCATCCAGCCATTGCAGTAATGAGCTAACATTTCATCTATGCTGTCTTTTTAAACTTACACGTATAATTTACTGGCCATAATTGTTTCTACATATTCTGGTCTGAAAGGACACTGTGATTCACATGTGGTAGTTTGTTTTGTGATGTAAGATAAAACATATAATACAAATTGGAATATATATATATATATATATATATATATATATATATATATATATATATATATATATATATATATTGTATTATTATTATTTTTTTTTTTTAAATGTACTTGTGAACCATGCACAGTAAAACCAAGACCAGAAACATGCATTAAGAAAGTTAATGGACTAGTAAATACAAATTTTGATTTCATGTTGACTTTAATTCAACACAATACATGGTAACACTTTATTTTAATATTCCACTTTAGACATTCTACTAACAGTATGTAACTTTGCATCTACATGTCAACTAGCAGTTATTAGAGTATTAGTAGACTGTCTGCTTAATATCGTCTAACACTTTATAGGGTCCACAACATACAACATACTGACTATGAGAAACTTTACAAGTATATATTAACTTATTCTACTAACCTTAAACCAACCCTATCAGTCTTCTCTTAAAGTTAGCAGACATGTAGTTACAAATGAATGAGAATTAGTTGACATTTTCAAAAAGTTACTTATAGTTAGTAGAATGTCTAAAGTGGACTTAATAAAGTCTAACCCAATACACATGTATACACCATATGCATGCTGCATTACTGATGCATTATATATAAAGGCTGTTCGTGTATGTATCTGAGCAAATGGCACATCATGCCATCTGATGCACTCTTTTTCTGAGATCCATTTACCGTAACAACAGGAGTCAACAGGATGTTTTGTTAAAACCATTAAATATTAATCTGTATTTCAGTATAAATATATGAACTCAATGCATATTGTGTAGGTTGAACATGTTCAAGTGAGATTAACTGTTCATTGCAATAATGCAGAATTAATGGAGGGTTTTTCTCTCTTTAGATTCTGAATGAGGATACAAACATGAACCAAAGAGCAAGAGAAACCTAGGAATGCACTCAGTGTTTCATGCACAAAAGGACATCAACAGCTATCCCTGAAATCATCCCATTAAAACGATGAGTCATCTGATGAGTCTCTGATAAAGCTGATATTCCCGCTGTCCCAGCCATATGTTTACTCTGTGTTGGATATTTAGGACACCCACACACAAGTTTATGCTGCGTCAGAGAACGCGCTGAATCTATTTTTAATGCTGGTAATGCGTCACAATGACAGACAACAAACAAAAGCGTTAACAAAAGGGACATTCTCATGAGAGCAAAACTTGAGAAGCCCTCAAAATACATCTTACACCATTCTGTCTGCCAAACGCACCATGATTTGAGCTGTATTCAATGGATGCCTTATTTATTATTTATTTATTTATGAATCTGGCCAATTTGATATTGCTGGATTTCTCATCCTACTTCCCTGACAGACCTCCAGAAAGTTTGTTTTACTCTTAATTTTCCCCTTTGTGGGACAGATTTACTAAACAGGGCAAATTATCATTATAGCGCGATTCCATAAATGTGCTGATGGGAGGGAAACAATTGGCGGGATTTACTATCAATAAGCACATTAAAGAACAAAGATAAAGATAGATACTTTCCATAATGACCGGCGCAATCTATCAAGAGCAGCGCAAATGACTGCATGCTTTAAGACATGCTTTTTTGGGGAGTTAAATGATGGTGCAAATAGCATTAACTTGACGAGCGCAAATGCTAGTAAATCATGTTGCATGATTAATTTTAATACTCACCTCCCATACATTTTAAGTCTAAAAGGTTAACTCTTACAAATGCATATTCAATAAGTTCAGGCGCAAAAATAACTGTGTCCAAGCCTGTTCAAGGCTAATTCTTCACTGTGCATCTTTAGAAAATCCTAACAGTACCATGTTAATGCCAAAAGACTGCGGCAAGCTTTCAATTCAGATTTTTTTTGTTGATGGAAGCAATATAAAGTCAGCATGGAAATGACTGAGGAATCTCATTTCATATTCAAATCCCATTTCATCACCAAATCTGGATCTGACACCTGCAGGGCATTTTCTGAAGTGTTTGATTGGTCAGCGTCTCACATACTGTATGATCTGATAATCAACTTGAAGTGGGCTTTGTGAACTGAGGCTGATCTTGATTTGTCATCAGCAATTAAACCGACTATCTCGCCCAATTATCATGGTGCAATTTCCCTGTGCTTGTGAAACGCCCAACGGTCAACATGTCATCCTTCTTCCTGAAGTTATTGACAGCTTTGTCTGTACGATTAGAACTGTCCACATTCATCTGAGGATGGCAAATATAACAGTGAATTATTCAGCAAAGCCACATCCAAGTGAATTTCACTGTCATGCATAACATGTTACGCATAATATATTACTTTACTCGTGGATTTAATTGGGTATACTGGTAATGGAAATGGTACTGGTAAATGAAAAAAATAAGAATAAACAAATTATGTATTTGTAATGAATGAGACCCTTTAGAGTAAAGTTAATTGGGTTTTTGCATAGGTATATTAAAAGCAAGTAAGTGAAATAAGCAATACAATGGACAAAATCACAAAATTAAATTAACTAAAACAAACTAAAATTAAAACAAAAAAATGAAAATATTCTCAAATACTATAATAGTACAAAATAATACAAACATAACAGTGAAATGTGATATTTTATTTTATATTAGGCATCTCTACTTTTTTAAGGAGACTATTGGGAGATTTGTACTTCACAATAGTTGAGAAACCCCATTTGCAGTACCTCAACAGTACAGCATGCATCATCCGAATGTCAAAAAACGATCCCTTGTTTTGTAGCATAGTGTGTTTCTACATGTCATATTCATTAAAGCCATCTGATCTGTGTTAGATCACAATGCCAGAACACTGTCAAACTGACACTTGAGTGATGGAATCTGTTGACAGCTTGTCCCATGGCCAACACTGCCTCCGCTGCAGAGACATACAGACCTTAGCCTATTTCTGTCATGATCAATACTTTGTCATAGTACATTATTCGAGACGCTTTTACATGCCACCCAGTGTTGGGGGTAACGCATTACAAGTAACGCGAAAGTAACTAGTAAAGTAACATATTACTTTTTCATTTACCTGAAAATATCTGAGTTACTTTGTATCCCTTTTATTGACTTACAGTGGGCTGTGAACATGATTTTACTGTAGTTCTAGACTAAATATGAACGTGCATTAATCGTCCCACTCACAAAAAACAGATTCAGTATTCACCAAAATTAATTCAAATAGTGAAATGCAATCTCAGAATATGATGCAAACCTGCAATAATGAAATCTGTTAAACAACACAAATGTATCTAATCCTGTTTTATTAACTAATCTCTTTGCTGCTGACCTTTGATGATCAGTTCAACCATACAAAGCAAAAATTACTTTAGATAAACTAACATTGTTTTTTTAATTGCTGAAGAGTGTCGAACCTTATTCTCCTGCATTTTTTCTGTACATATGTGATTTACTCTTCCTTCAGCCTGAGGTTTATTTGTTACACTTTTTGGTGTGAAAGGGCTTTTACATTTGCTATAAATATAACTTATTCTATTAAAAACAAGCAATCAAGCCCTGCTCATATTGAAAAAGTAAAAGATGGAGTCTGAATACTTAGGACCATGTGATATTTCAGTTTTTCTTTTTTAAGAAATCTGCAAAAATGTCAACAATTCTGTGTTTTTCTGTCAATATGGGGTGCTGTGTGTACATTAATGAGGAAAAAAATGAACTTAAATGATTTTAGCAAATGGCTGCAATATAACAAAGAGTGAAAAATGTAAGGGGGTCTGAATACTTTCCGTACCCACTGTGTATATATATATATATATATTTTTTTTTACATCTTAGCAAATGTATTCAAAATAAAGCCTTGAATTATTCCATTGCATAAGTACTCATACCCTTATCTGGGACAGTTGGAATTAAGCTCAGTCATATTGCTTGGAGGTGTTACTAGACTTTGAGTGAAGGTAACCTGTGGCAAATTCAATTGAATGGGTATGATTTGGAAAGGCACACACGTCTTAATAAAAGTTCCAACAGCTGATAATGCATATCAGAGCAAAAGCCAAGCCCTGGGGTTAAAAGAACAGTCTGTAGAGCTCAGAAACAGGTTTGCATCAAGCCACACATCTGGGAAAGAGTTCAGAAAAACAATCTGCTTCATTGAAGGGTAACAGAAGCATGTAGTCTCTGTTACCCTTAATGGAATACATTTGAAACAAACAGGACACTTCTTCGAGCTGGCTCTACATTACTTATGCAATGTACTTATTTTATTTTTTTATTTTTAATACATTTACAAAGTTGTGACAATTCCGATTTTGCTTTGTCAATATGGTGTATGGAGTGTAGATTGATGTGGGGGGAACAAGTAATTTAAAGCATAAACATAAAGCAGCAACATAACAAAACGTAAACAAAATGAAGGGGTATGAACACATTCTCAAAGCACTGTAAATGATGTCAAACCTTTACATTTCCGAGTTTCAATCAACATAATATTGGTCTGACCGTAGCCTACTGGAATATAGCAAATGGCTCATATTAAATAGTTTTGTTATTGTTTTTCACTGCATGAAAAAGTACTGCACAAAGATCTTCAAACGTGCTACAAATATAAAAAGTCTCAGTTTTAGTTGAATGATTCAACTTTTAATGTAATCATACTATTCAAAACTCGCCTCACCTATACACTGCAGCTCACCTGAACTAGAGCACGGCTGTTCTGCAAAGTGGAAGGAGAAGTTTTACTCTACATTTGTAAAAAGTTTCCTACTTAAATCCACTTGTTAAAGGGGGAACATGAGCTTTTGACCCTGCAGTGAGCTGTCAGCGACTCGGTGGAATAAGCAGCCTTGCCTATAGCAGAAAATTGGGCTCCACCAGCCTGGCAAATACTTACCGTTGACACAGACTCCCAATCTCGTGCATCTAGTTTAACCGAGCTCAACAGGGCATATTTTAATGCCCGAGTCGCTGTGAAAAATTCAATGTAGCTATAAACCTTGTGCTGAAGCATCCACTATTCATAGGACAGAATTTTCTTTATCTCAGCTCTGCACTGGCTTGCATGACAAACACCATTCGCCTCCAGTACAGATGACATGGGCGTCTGTGTGGTGATAAGTCCCTCTGAAACCAATGATCAATTATGTGGAACTAATCAGGAACCACACGAGCACTCTCCATCTGGTGCGCTTTCCCACATCACATTCTCAGATTGAATCTCGGTCTTGAGACACAAGGTCTTCGAGATGCGAAGGATTTATGGTCTCCGTGGACATGGATGCGTTCATTTACGAAATGGGCCCTGAATATGTTGTCCTTTTGTTTGTTATGAGCTTTCATGGAGTCCCTCTTTTTCAGCAATCTCCTGTAAATATTGAATGGGAAAACAAAGTCAACATGAAACACTGTCAGTCCTCATTAAGGACGCTATATATATGGCCACACATGCACAAACACACACACATCACCATGCGCAATTGGAACAGCTTCAGTCCTGGAGTGCTGCCATAAGAGTGCAGAAGTGTGTGTGTGGTTGTGGAATATTGCGCCATTCTTCAAGAAGAAAAGCCTCCAGTTCTTTGAAGGATGAAGGGGGATGAAATCTACTTTGCACTCTAGGCTCCAGAATTACACATAACGCTTCGGTGATGTTCAGATGGTGACTGGGGAAGCAACGCGAGACATTTGACTTGCAGAGCATTTGACTGCGCACGTCATTATGTTTATTCACTGGAAAACACATATTTTTTGTCTTAGCATTATTTAGATTTCTCTAGGCATAAACCTGATTTAAGATATGGTTGAAAAATGACACATCCGACTGTATTTCGTTTCATGACGACAGTGGCGAGGCAAAAATCGCCAACTGGGATGACCTAGGGATGGTCTTTCGATATTTGTAAACTTTCAGGAATAATGTAATGGGTTCGATTCCCAGGGAAAGCATGAACTGGTTGAATGTATACAGTCCTTTCAATGCAGTGGATAGAAGTGCCTGCCAAATGCATACATATAACTGTGAAACCTATTGCACAATCAAGTGTGAGAAAATTATGTTGCTAGCTTAAAATTATGTAAAAAGGCATCAGAGCTGGTCAGTGTGACGCAACTTCAATTAGTGGAAAAGCACTGCACTTTTCGGTTTTAGATGCAAACAAATATGGCCAATGCTGATAAGCTAATACATATCTGCATGTTTTAACTGATAAATGTCATAATTTGTAAGTCGCTTTGGATAAAAGCATATGTTAAATAACTAAAAGTAAATGTTAATGTCTGATATCAAAATTCTTCACTATTTTAAGTAAATAAAAAAGAAGCCAAATTCAGTCATTGTAAATATTATGCACCACAGCATTAGCTTTATTATGTGTTTATTATGTGTGAAATGGGAGCATGCAACTGTTCAATATCAACCAATATAATGAACATGCAACCAAAAAGGCTGTTATTGAAGTTATTTACAGTTGTGTCTGAATAAAGGATTACAAATAGGCAAATGGCAAAAATATTGATTGTAAATGTAGACATCACATTGTACAGTATGACTAATTGAATATCCAAATTGAAAATTAAAATATTCAGTTTGATATTTCCTAAGAAAATCATTTAAAATGAAGTTATTTGTGTAAAATAGGGTCAATGGAATATAAAAAAAAAAAAAAACAATGAACATTTTATATACAATAATATTTGTATCAGTCACATACACAATTATACAGAATATAACCCGCTGTGAAATGTAAGTCAGGTCCACTACATGGACAGTGCAATTATATGGAATACAAACACAAGATCATTTACATAAATATAAGTACAAAATAATAATAAATAAAAAATATAAAAAAATGTGCAATACAATTACATTTGCAGGACAGTGTAGTGTAGACTTTATGAATAATAATATAAGCAGGAATGTGCAAGAAGAATGTGCAAACAGGTTGTACAGTATATATACATAGCAGCTTTACGAATGGAAGAGAATAATGAATATCTTACTGATTATTAAGTGATTATTGAATGGAGTCATGTTGATGTTATGAGTTTGAGTTTAGGAAAAATACTATCCTTAAATCTCTCCACAACACTTCTCAAATAAACCTGTGGATCCTCCATAATAACGGCAGCATTGCTTCACAGCAGACCATTCCAAGTCCAGCAGTGATTGTCTTGAAATGTATTATTGAAGTGATTCATTTATACTCAATCTCTGCTTTGATGACTTGAATTATGAGACGAAACTTCTCAATGATATCTCACTGGTCTGTTGTTTACACTGCTGTTGGTGCTTGTCTCAGCCTCAAACGTCACGCCCGAGGAACGTTGGCTAAACATCGTTTCAAAGTCGTCTTCTGGTTTGTTGAATTATACAGGATTACATTCTCTCTCACTACAGAAGAATACTGTAAGTGCAATGACTGTATTTTAGTTATTATTATGACAATATGCAGTTGATTTGTTTTGTTTTTCTCTGGATCTTTCCAAACCTTTATATTCTGGCAGCTACGGTTGGGTGCACCAGTTTTGACTGGTTCGGCCTTGGACAAAAGAAAATTCCTGATGCCAGCTTTATCATTTACTTCAGCCTTCAGGTTGACATATAATGTCCCATTTCCATGACCAGTTCACCTGCAAATCAGACTCCTGCTGTTTGGGCTCTTGGAACTCGGTCTGTTGCCTAATAGTGCTTTGAAAACTCGCATTTTAAAAAAAGTGGTAATTGCCGGACTTCTTTTAAGCTGTTATATCAAAATAACTGGCAATCAATCTATTGTATTTCTCATGTGCAGCTACATTTGGAACTTCAAATTTAAAGTCCATTCTGCGGTTTCGTCCACCTAGTCATTGTGAAACTTGAAGGATAAAGGACAAGTGCTTTTCTCAAGAGCACAATAGTAATAAAAGACATCATTAACTCTGCGGTTCACAGGTTAGCCCAATCTGAGGTCCATTCACAGGCTGCTCAAAAAAGGTTTGACAATTAACAACACCAGTCACCACATTATCACCAATGAAATTAAATTATAGAATAACGAAAAGTAGATGCTTAATGTTTAAAAGTACATTCCTATACATTTGATTATAAGCGACAACATAAAATAAAAATGCATTTAATAGCTTTATGAAATGGACATAATTAAATTGTTATCAGATGCAAATGCGTTAAATGTGAAGATGTGTAAATGTGCTAGCATTGGATATAAATAATCTCATTAGATGAATAAAATAAAATCAACCTATTAATTTATTGAATTAAATATTCTATGAACCTACAGTAAAAGTTGTCCTAATCATTCACAGTTTCTAAAGGTGCATATATATATATATATATATATATATATATATATATATATACACCATAAAATGTTTACATTTTGGTTGCTGTTAAAGGAACAATTCAAGTTAAACACATCTTAATGGAGGATTTGTTTCTTACTCAAAACAGCTTATTTTAATTTATTGAATGGAGTGTTGTGGATTATTGTGATGTTTTTATCAGATTTCTGGATTTCTGAAAATCTCTTCCACATGAAAGAAACACATGTTTTGTATGTTGTTATTGATACGAATGTATGTTACAGTATCTGTGCAAACATATGATAATACATTCTAATTATATTTCACTTTGACACTATGTGCATTATGTGAAAGGTTGCATTTACTCATGATTACGACATTCAGTGCATGTGGAAAGTTAAATCCAAACGTTGAGAATAAACCAGGCAGTAGTTTTTACAGAAAATGCCTCTGACAGACTGTAACACAAACATATGAGGAATGATTAAGTGATTGTTCTATACATAATAGCCGTGATTGGTATTCAAAGTATAGAAATGTGCTCTTTTATGCAGTTATTTACTTATCACAAGTCTTCACTGAACGCAGCAGTTGACAAATTCATTTAGCAGAAGCCGTTGAGAGGCTGAGGAACATGCCTTTGTTTTTATGTTTGATTGTGTCACATCTTTGCACGGCAGATATTAATGTGAGTCCAGAACGACTGCAGAGAAATGACTGCAAAAGAAAAGTGTGAAAAACAGTTCCACCAAAAGAGGTTATGTATTGTGGAAACATGTTGCTAGAAGTGAATACGTGAAGATGTAAATACACACGAGGTGGCCAACGTTACAGGACTTGGCTCCCAATTTCTAATAAGTGGGTGTCGGGAGCCACTCTTGCATTCCAAGAGATAAAATAAGTTTATACGAAGAATTTAAAGTGCTAAAAACATTACTCTTCATAAGGAAGAATCCATTCTGATATAGTCATATTCTAATAATTATGGATTATTTTGTCTAATGATTTTGGTAAGAATTAAATTATACCTTTTTATTACTGAATACTGCATTTTGCCAATTATAAAAATGAAATAAAAATAATATTAAATAAATAAATGTGAAACACTAGGCAATGAAAAATAAAAGCAAAACATTAGACATTATTCAAGGGACACATCAATAACCTTATTAAAACAATAAATATAAATATAATTGTGTGTAAGTTGGCTTGACTTTTTGCAGTATGATGATATTAAGTTAACAAAGGGATGTTAAACATAGGGGCTGATGTTCTATTCATTTTCCACTAAAATGGTCAATAGTTAAATAAGATCCAGTCTAGTCAAATATGTGGATGACTGTCAGAAACGTTCTGTCCTCATTCATCTTATGTTTTATTTACTGGTAACGTGAAGTTAATATGAATTAATTATAATGAATACATATTATGATTGTCCTTAATATAATGCCTAAATTCAGTGATGTTAAAATCAAGAGTTTCAACACATGTATCAATGTCAAGAATGTCATAACAACAGTAAAAAACATATGATGTATTGCTTATAATTAGTGACAGTCTGGTTTGTGTATCTGCTTAAATGAATATGCACATTTGAACACAATCATCATTTTCATCTTTCTAATTCAGTACGGTCTCATGTGGTTATCCAGATGTTTCTAAACTCTGTGTGAAACAAACCAATGAGAGGATAGAGACATCAATGAGATTATAAAGAGCATGTTTTGTTTAGCTTGACTTTATATAAATGCTTTTTTTTCTGGATACTTTGATGAATAGAATGTTCAAATGAAATAATGTTATTTGAAGTAGAAATGGAAATTAAAAGCCAGATTGAAAGTCTTTACTGTCACTTTTGATCAATCGAATGGTTAAAAGTGACAACACAAAGGAATAAAACATCTTTAAAATGTAAGGTCTGTTTTTGGTTCTGTTCCATGTTCTTGTTTTCATGTCTTTTATTTTGAATTTAGTCATGGTTCTCGTTTGTGTCTTGCTTCCCTTGCCCTCATGTCTCTTTGCTCTTATAAGCTGCATGTAGAATATTCTTATATATAGGATATTCTGCTTATATCTTATATATAAGCAGAAAAATAAATAAAACTTGTTCTCTACATACTGGTAAACACTGTTACACTGTATGGTTGTATTTGCTCAAACATCTAAATTCAGCATGAAATGTTGTACAGCATGTTGGTGCAAAGTATCTTCTGAAAACTCCACAGTATTAATTTGTTCAAAGCAATATTGGGACAATACAGCTGTCCAACTATTTAAACGACTTTTGAGCTTCACAACTAAATCCACAAGCTACAAGCTCATTTGAAACCTCTGAATAATTCACACTGTCACGCTGCCCTTGATTTGAGATGTTTTACGATAAATAATTCGCTCTATTATATACTTGATTAGAAAGGCAGCAGTGAACTAGTCGATATCGGTACTGAATGTAAAATGCATCCAGCAGGCAACTCAATACACGAACGCTAGAGAGCTCATATAGTGTATGCAGTAAGTAACAATAAGACAGATCAATATTCTGGTGTTTTCTACGACAGAAACAAGAGATATACAGGGGAGAAGACGGGAGAGGATATTAGACGGATAGAAACATAGATATGGACAGCGAGTGAAAGAAACCCAAACGAACAATGGCTTTGTTTAGTTTTGAGTGGGCAGGAGAGGTGAATAGTGTGCACACTTCTCAAGAGTATTTATGAATCTGAAGATAATTGCAGAATTATCTACATAGGTTATATCCTTTAAAAAAATCATATTGAGAAGGCAAACAATAGGTCATCCAAGTATTAATCATAATGGCAATAATCCTGCAATGTTGTGATGTGAAGTACTGCATAATATGTTTCAATTTAGCAAAATGTATGCCTTAAAAACTACATATATAAATTCAATGTCACATTATATAACATGTTGTAGCAATAAAACATGCTGTCCTGCTCTTGCATACAAATACTTTTTAAGCATCACAAATATTTGGGCAAATATAACTTCATCACATGCTTCATGGAGAAGGCCCTGCAAATGCACTGTAACAAGCTCGGTTGAGAAATTGTATCCAAGACACTGGACAAAGCTATTTAAATCTTGAATTTTGATGCTATTCACCGATAAGTATAAAGTATTAGTTATTGAGTGTGTGTGTTCAGTTCCGTTAAAATAGTTACAATTAGTATTTGTTTATATAATAAAGAATAATGAATGAATTAATAAATAAATAAATAAACATAAACAATTAATAAACAATACTAAAATAACACTGTGTGTATTATTTGTTATGTATAGTTATGCACAGTACTGTAACCTTAGCATAGCAAACAGTTAAAAACAACTTATTAGAGTTTTTTAAATTATTTTTTTATGCAATACTGAATTAGTGGGTTTTTGTTAAATGTGAGCCAAAATCATCACAATTAAAAGAACCAAAGACTTAAACTACTTCAGTCTGTGTGCATTTATTTTATTTAATACACGAGTTTCACAATTTGAGCTGAATTACTGAAATAAATGAACTTTTCCACGACATTCTAATTTATTGAGATGTACCTGTATATAAATATTAAGACTTATTTTCATAAAGAGCAAAAACAATGTATATTAAAAAATCTTCAGAGAACAGGACTTGTTTGCATCAGTTTTATCTAGAATCAGTATATTTCACTTATTTTTTTAGTACAACCAAAAATGCATGTATATTAAAAATAAATACAACATTTTAACTTCAAAAATTTGACAAACTCTTGAATAATTTTCAAATCACTATTTTTATATATTTATATATTTATATATATTAGTGCTGTCAAAGTTAACGCATTAATATCCCATTAACGCAAATTATTTTTAACGGCACTAATTTTATTAACATGCAATTAACGCAGCTCATGTTTTCTGTTTGACCTGTATTATTTGTAATAATAACCCATAGTTAGAGAAATGGAGATGCACAGTGTTGCCAACTTAGCAACCTTTAGTGACTTTTTTCCCTTCAAAAAAGCGCCCAAACCTTATTTAGTCTCTGATAATCGCTGGTACTGCCGTGCGAGCGAGCGAGAGAGAGAGGTCTTGCTTTCCCAGCACGCGCACACCTCTCTCTCGCTCTCTCTCTCACTCTGTGTGTCTGCTCAGTTTCTGTTCAGTGCACGGCAGAGAAGAGCAGTTCAATTTTAGTTTTTTTTATTCAGTTAAACACAGATATAATGTTGCTTGTTTCTCTAATTTTACATGCAAGTATGGCCAAAATAACAGCACAGCTATTGTCTTTATCATATGTGTATTTGATTTCATCAGACGATGGCTCGATTATCAGGATCTTTGTGCAGATTAACATCTTGGAAGTGAGAGCTGCATGTAGTCTTAATAGGCCACATTTCATTCACTATTTCATATTCATTCCGTTGTCTGACAACGGAAACAGTTAAATATATAAATGAAAACTGTTTTATTGAGAATTTAGCTGCATCAAAATAAAGTATGTGGGCACAGAGAGGGAAACAAATGTATATTAATAAATAATAAATGTAGCCTACATTTTGCATGTTCAGATGAAGAGCTGCCCTGTCCTGCAAAAATGTAAACAGGTTTGTGTCAGTAAATTGCTCAGTGCAAAGAAAGAGAAGTAATGGGAACCTGGTGTTTCTTTTTTTCATGTGTCTAATAGACATGAACAAGTACTTTGAAAAACATCTATGACCTTTAAAACATGTCTAGTTTTCATGCTCTATGTTGAATTTCAATAATAATAAACATACATTTGCATAAAGCATCCATATTTGTCCATGCCCGTGTTGATTAGAGTTGATTAAAGTATTGATTTAAGGTACATTTAGAACAAAAACAAATTGTGATTAACTCATGACAATCATGTGATTAATTGCGAATACATATTTTAATTGATTGACAGCCCTAATATATATATATATATATTTTTTTTTTTTACTTGAGTGTCAAGTTTCATGTGCTTCAACTGAGCTGTGCTATTTGTAGGAGTTGCTGCCTATGTAGTATTCCAAACTGGTCACTTACGAGGTTTGAATTTCAGTTAAGAAGCTGCTTTAGAAGTTGCCATAGATGCAGCTGACAAAGTTTGCTCACTAGGTTTTGGAACAGAGCCGGTATGTAGCATCAAAACAGAGATGCATCTCCATACCATCTTCTTATAAATGCCTCTAATTACAAGATATAGTCGTCATCAATATTTCTCGATTTGTCTGGTTCCTTATACACTGCAATGCAATTCAATCCGCCCCGTCCTTTATCAGTAATAGAGCCCACCAGCTACAAATCAATATAGTGCTACAAGATAACAATGGATGAAGTCGCAGTGTTGACCATCTCTTTAAAATACCTGCAATTCAGGCGCTGCAGAAAAGCTTTAGTCAGTGCCATGTTTCTTGAGTTGTTTTGTAAGGTCTTCGAGGCTAATTGCTTCTCAATCAGTAAGCTCAGTTTTATTTGGGAATGAATGCACAAAAATTGCATGCATACAGCGGGTTTGTGAAACAACAGAGAAGCACATATTAAAAGCACATAACTAAAAGGTTCATTCCTTTGAACTTTGAAATTGTGCTCTAAAAATGTCAGCGGCGTGCTGAAAATGCATTGCACGCACCGACGTCAAATATAGTCTAGAGAGTGGTGTGTTAAGAGCTCTAACCTTTTCCACAAAACACAGCAATTTAAACAACACAAACCCTCTGACTTCATCTCTCTCTAACACTCTACGAAGTCTCGTAATGCATGCCGGATAAGTGTACTATAAGTTTCAAACAATTTTACCAATGCTTATTTTATGACAACATCCAAAAATAGTCTAGATTTACGCTATCATACACAATCAAGAAGGTGACAACAAGTAATATACATTCATTTATGGTCTGGCCTGATAGCGTGCTGCCAAAGCTGGAGATGTGCACTTGGGAGTAACTGTCTTTTCTGCATGGGTGAGCATCCGTAATCCCGCTTGACAAGCATATATCGCTGTCTTCGCATCAGGCCGGGCAAAGCAATCGGGTTAGAGCATGTTTGTTCCTGTGACCTTGGCTGTCAGAGCGTGCATGCTGAAGTTGGCCCCACTGGGGTGAGCATTGTGTCGAGGTGGACTCGACCGCTTTGGGTCACTGTAGAAACTCTTGTGACATGCTGCAACATTATGCATACATAATATGTGCTATAATTATCATTTAAAGCAGCTCATGTACTTCAGACAGTGCTAAAGACTTTGGATTTAAAGGTTGGGATGCCAGTCACTACCATAGTAGGTGAGGTAAACTGGATTTTGGATAATGTCCTGCAAACTTTGAGTAAATGACACAATTATGCCACTACACCTAGTGATTATGATCAAAAATTGTCCTCTATTGTAAGGGGATCCTATTTATTATTATTTATTTTTTTATAAGCAAAAATGCACAGTATGCTAAACTCAATTACACATGCTTTCTAACAAGAAAACAGCCATGCGTTCATTTCTAACAATTAGGTTGGCAAAACATGGATGTCATAATTATGTTCAAAGAAAAGGCCTCATATGAAAAACTTGAATAAGCTGAATTGTATTCAAACTTGAATCAAGATCACAATTACCAAACAAATCTAAAATATTCATGTGTTTTTTCCCCATTACAATTATTGTGTGAAGTGTTTAGATGCATATTTCCATGCTATATTACTGGATGACAGTAAAACTGTATTTTTTTGCTTTGCTTTGCATATAGTAATGATGTAAAAATGATAGCTACTTTAATTATTACACTTTAAATACCAACGATCAACTATTTAAATATTATTAAATTAAGATACAATAATAAAAAAGTATGTCAATGGATTAAAAAAACAACAACTTGTTTGCCCTTTTACTGAAGTTTAATTTTCTTACCCCACTGGCAGATTGACTGATTGATGTATTGATTGATGGATTGATTGATTGATTGATTGATTGATTGATTGATTCATTGATTGATTGATTGATTGATCCTGGCCAAATTCGCCCATGGCTTTGACCATCATGGCCATCTAATCATCCCCATATCTGCTGATTAGCTTCATCACTGTCTCCTCTCCACCAGTAAGCTGGTGTGTGGAGGGCGTTCTGGCGCACTATGGCTGCCGTTGTATCATCCAGGTGGATGCTGCACACTGGTGGTGGAGGAGGAGATCCCCCCCCTTCCATGTAAAGCGTTTTGAGTACTCAGAAAAGTGCTATATAAATGTAGCACATTATTATAATTATTATTATTAATATTATTGATTTGTTTATTGATTTATTGATTGATTTACTAATTGATATACTGTAGAACATGACAAAGAAAGAATATTTCTGCAGTGCAATGAAGTGCATTCAAATTATGAAGGGAAGCAAAGAGTGTCAACTGCAAATTGTATATGCATAGCATCTTATGCAAACCCAATTTTCTAATGTTTGTGTCATTTCTGTTAAGTTTCATAACATATTGAAATGCATTAGCATTAGCCAGGACGTCATGTTTATGGTCTATGAAAATGCACCATATGCCAAATATGTATAAGTTGAATCGCATATGACCTTGCCCACAATACAAATATTTTGTTTTGTATTAATTAAGCTTGCCAACCAATTTCAAAAATGTAGTATTCATGTGTAAGATATGATTTTGTCATCACAATTATTGTGTACAATATATGCAGTTTATATCTTATAAAGAAAAATAAATAGTAATGCTGTTACAACTAATAGGAAATCAAAGAACTTGTTTGCTAATGTGTTTGTGTAATTTCTGTGACAACTCATAAAATATACAAATGTGCATTTCTGTATAAAGTGCTGTCCTGAATTTGGGTGGCGAGACATTAGAAACTACATGGAAGCCAACATGCAATATGTTATTGAAACCATTTTTGAGGAATAGAGGTGCTTGCAAGGACACAGTGATATTTCTAATAAAAGCAGCTGGTGAATGTATGGTTCAACAAATAGATAAGTGAGACAGCTCAAAATTTAGTTTGAAATCTGCCAGCTTTGTTTGGAGCCCCACATAGTCGGTACAAGGCTCACAGGTGTCACACAGATATTGCAAGATTGGTCAAGGCCAGAAATTCAATTCTTGGCAAAGACGCAACTCTACAAAGGAAATGATGCAACTTTAGCACTGAGTTGCCCCACAGAAAGAACTGTGACATTTTACTTTCACACCATGTGAAATTCATTACAAAGCTTGAAAAGTTTGCCTCGGCAAGCTGAATGCAGATGCTGCTGAAATCCGCTGATTGTGCGAGCAAACAAGCAATATGTGATAAAAACTGGTATTATCACCAGCACGAGAGTGGAGATGATTTATTTTCACACCAGGTGATATGATTCGGTGAATGCAATATGAAATGAAGTACACTAGGGCACCAGGACTGCAATAATTAGAGTATTGATTTACTTTACCTAGTGCTTTGAAAATGATTAATGCAGCATAATTGCACCAAAGCTGACGACTGAGCCGAAATGAATCCAATTTTCTTACAGTTACTCCAGTTGTGCAGTAACATTGAAATCATGTAACATGTTTTTAACAAGTTTGTTTTGTAATTAAAATGTATATGGAAGTTAGTTTTCACCTCAAAATAAAAAGTTCAAACAATCACAATCAGGAAAAAAATAAAAGACCACAATTACAAGATATAATGTAAAAATTTGTATGTAGTCGCAATTTGAAATAAATATAAAATATGAAATGCATTTTCAGTTGAGTAGAATAACAGTGCAATTGTGATCTATCTATCTATCTATCTATCTATCTATCTATCTATCTATCTATCTATCTATCTATCTATCTATCTATCTATCTATCACTATCTTTGGACGGCAGTATATATGTTTCATCTATCTATTTTTTACTCTGAGGTAGAAAAAGTCACACATATCAAAAACAAATAAAAAAATTAATATGAATGCAAATTTAATTTTGAATAATCATTACTTTTTATTTTCACAATGACACAAAAAAGGATACAAATCAAGAACTAACTGCTATTTCATAAATTGAGAACATCAACCAACTAATACCAAAACACATCACAGATTATGTCAAATTAATGTCGACTGCTGATTTCCCTCCAAGATGATGTCACTTGAGTGGCTTTTCTTAAACTAACAAGATGGAAAGTGAATTGGGGAGAGGAGCAGCCAATTAAATGTCCACCATCAAACAGATAACACAAAATAGCTTGTAACATTTTGATTAGTGAAAGGGGGTTAAATTGATGGTTTTTCATTGTAGCAATCAGTGCACCTTGAGAACATGACACAAATGACAATATCCAAAAGTAAGTTACACTCAAAACAAAGTAAGTACAAGAAACGTAACATGTTCTCAAAAAACTGAAATCTTTCTCTGTCATTACCTTCAAAAGTCTGGAAGAGCGTCTTTCTAATGAAACCAATGACAGGCAAGACTAAGAAGTAGTGGCGTGGATACGGCAGCCTATAAAACTCCATGCATATGGATGCCTCATCGCCATATGGAATCCAAGACAAGGACATTATCAAGGTACTCAACACCTGGCCACACGCTTCTCCCTTATCCCTTAATATATTCTGTCACCAACTTCCGTGAACATGCGTGTCACTATGGAACAATAATTAGACATCTGATGCACCGTAAGGGGCCTGGGGAACATGCACTCCACAACGTACCCAGAATGTTCATCATTATGCATTAGATTATTTCCAAAGGCCTCATTCAGTGGGAACAATCTCCATTCGGCTCGTAAAAATGATCAGCGCAAGTTCATCCAGCCTGCCGCCTGCCAGTAATGAGAAATGGACACATATAATGGGGCCTGAATGAGTTTAAGTGATGGCTAGTGAGGGCATATTATCAGAGAGTGCCCAGTCGACTGCCAATAACTTGAAGGATTCCTGTGCAGGTATCGATTCGTCTCTAGATGTGTTCAACTTTTATCACACTAAAGTTTTATGTGTTGCACGCTCTGCGGATAAATTCCGAGGGGTTGAAATGACTGGAAATCAAATGCGTTCTGAAGAAGCACAGGAGCATTCTCTGAGAATGCAGACCAAGGAGCATTTTTACAAAATAATGAAGAATAACTTTATGCCAAAATTGTTCTAAAGCATCCCCTTGTCTGAGTGCACAGTGTAAAACTGTATCGTCGCTTCCTTGCAATATTCTACAGCAACTAGATTTAAAACTAGATTTAACAACCGTGTTAAACACTTTAACCATATTAAACAATTATTGAATCCTTCAATTTCTATTCCATTCTTTAAATTCAGTTAAATATGCAATATTAAACCAAGACATGATGAAAAGGGTCAAAACATGTATATCAGCATACTTCCCAAATGTGATAGATTACGGTAAGAATGGCAAACTTTTTATCTCTTTTTTATAATTAAATATGCACTAATTTGCATACATTTCCAGAGCAGATTTTGGACAAATCTGCTCAAATATCAGAACAACGGTATGTAAACAACCCCCTCTGGGAAAAAAAACCTTAAGGATATACAAATAAATCTGTATAGTGTGGTGTCCTGCTAAAAAAAAAAAAAAAAAAACACTTTTAAGTAAACTGGATTTAAATATGTATTATGATTGGTATCTACAGAAACATATAGATAAAGTGCAATACCATAAATACTAAAATATGTATGTTGGATGTTTTATTTTTACTAGTGTCAAGTGTGACAATGGCAAGTGAATGGAAAATAATAGTGTTTTGCCTTAAAATGTAATATTATTATTAATAATAAAGAATTGGTTTGACCGATTCATTCAGAAAGAACTGCATTACCTGATTGATTTGTTAATTAGACAGCACATTGTGTTGCGTGTGTGTGTGTGTGTGTGTGTAGTCAACAAGGATGATGCAATAGAAATATGTGTTCATTGTGTATTATCAATGTTCATGCGCTCACAGATTCACACTAAGGTCCCAGGTTTGATTCCTCTGGAGCGCATACATTACTGTATACCTTGAATGCAGAGCAAGTCGTGTTAGGAGCATCTGCCAAATGAGACATCGTGATGTAAAAGCAAACTACTCCACAATTTCCAACTATTTTCACATACCGATCATTGCCAGCGGTTCTTCTGGGAGTCACATTCATCAAAACTGTTGCTCAGAGGTTGAACCAGAGCAGTAGTGGGAAACTAATTAGAACACCTTGCTATTAATGTGAGGCACTTGGAGCTCAGCTTCTGATTATTCATTATTTGCTTGTGTACATCGTCTCACAGCTGCTCGATCAGTGTGTTGTTGTCAGAGTATCCCATCTGTTTGGGATGTTTAAGAGAGAGATTGCTCTGAGATGGGGAAAGGGCACATCGTTCATATGTCCAAATAAGATGTACTGAGAGTCCTTTAAAGTGAGGAAAAAATGTAAAGGCCAGTATTACCAATCTGAATTTTGCTATTTGCTCTTTTCATATTCAGGCGGTCAAGATTTGTCTGGTTAGTTTTGGCATTAGTTCATCTGAGCTAGAAGCATCTTTACTCTGACCTGCTTTAAACACTAGCCGTGTAATTTGACATCATTATATTATAGTAGATGTTTCAGCTGTCTTATTGTTCAGGGGCTCTGAACATTGTGAAATAGACATTGGCTGACAGATTTAACTCTCTGCAAGCACAAACTTTTAAGATGAAGTTTTATGCATAACAACTCAGACATTAACCACTAAGTTTACACCCCCTCTTGAGGATATTTATAGAAATGTCAAAATATCACACTTAATGACGGCTGGATGACACACAACAGAAACTTATTTCAATGTACAATCTGATGGCCTGATATTGAATTGTCAGAAAAAGAAAGATATATGTTCAATGAGCTTTCAGCTTGAGTTCCTTGCTCTAGTTATGGAAACATTTTATTTCAATAAATTTATACCCTGGAAACAACAGCCCAGAAACTAGAGTGTTTATACAGAATCTGATAATAATAATAATAATATTAAATACTATTATTATTATTATTTGGACCAATGATTGGAGTGGTTAAATTAAATTAAATTAAAATTTTAATTTTAATTATAATAATTGAGAGAACATGTTCAACAATCATTTGTTATTTTTTGTGATTATAATATACTATAACATTATTATAATTGTAAATCACAGCATTTATCACATAAATTGGCAACAAATTTGACAATAAGTTTTTGTCACTATAATATGGATCAAGAATATTATTAATAATAATTATCAGAAAATACATAAAAAATAATGTATGCTCTACGTTTTAGCTATATGGTTTGTGAAATTGAAGCCTTGTTTGAAATAAATCAAAATTACTAATAATGATATAAATAATGCAACCTTCATATATGCTATATGCTCATATGAAATGGCTTGTATTAGAAATGTTGGCATAATTGTTAATCAATAGGTAGTTAGGCTAATCTGAATACACATAAACAATCTTATTTATGATTAATTTTAATCTTTTTCATAGCACGTAATTAAAACTAGTGCTTTATATGTGACAAACAAGAACTGCACCACATCAATATGTGTGTTTATTCCTATACCTTCATATATTAAAGGTCAAGACTCAGTTTGCCTCAAGAGTCACTTCAGAGGGAAAAAGCATTACATAAATACGTCTCTAAACTCAGATAGAGTGAAAAAGCTCTCTGGAGAAAATCATGGCGGCTATATGATCCTTAGTCACTGAGCTGGAAATATAATCAACAGCAAACATCATCTAATCCATCATTCCACAAGAACACAGAGGATCTTTTGACCTGATCGTCTTTGCCACTAATTACTGCTGTTGGCCCAGCACTTAGCAAACAAACACACCGATTTATCTAACAAATCCTTTCAGATCGTGTTTCAGTGACAGTAAACGTAATATATTTCAGGTCCAGCAGCGGCGTGAAAAAGTCAAATGTATCTAATATAAATAAAGCACTGCAGTCAAAAGCTCATGACTAATTAACTGGCAAAAGGGATAGCTGTTTTTATTAAGATCATATATTTACTTTGCTCTCATGCTGTGAAAGTCGAGACCTCACCATAAAACAAAAAAATAAAATGCATTCATGCAGAGAATCTTGTTAAATTGCATTTTGTGATTAATCTTTATAAGCCAAAACATAAACCTCGCTGACCCGTATTTATGATATGCACTTTGGACTGTGCAGGGTAGTGTGAAAATAACGGCTAACAATACTGTATATATTTGGGAACTAAATGTCTACCTGAGGCAAGTGTGCAGAAATAGTTGGTACTTGTTCCTTTAATAGCTGTATTTGCTCAGTGGACCTTTGCTCAGTTTGTGCTCAGCGCTTCCGTCGAGTGTGTGACTGTCAACAGAGTCTAAACTGACATTTGAAGGCAAGCCATGCGCGATGTGATTCATCACAGCAGATTGAGGCCTTACATAAGAATGTCCTTCAAAAATGTGCGATGCAAGTTTACCTCATCTTCCCTGGTTTGACAACATGAAGTTTAAAGTCAACAAGCAGAGGCGTTCGCAACCTGTTTTAGAGCTTTACAGTTTATTAAACATTAAACATGGACATCAACTGGGAAGTGACTGACTTTATGAACAGTTGTCACAATATGAGGGATTGGGAATGTGTCTTGATATTGGAAATCACTGTTTCCGTATTGTGGATCAGTGTTAGCTTAGGATAACTGAAACGCTACTATAGTTTTATTTGTTAACATATTTATATCAAGTCATGCATATTTTATTTCAATAAAATAAAAGTTTTTTTTACGGTTTTATTTTTATTTTTTTGTTTGTATGTCTGTCTTTCTGTCTGTCTGTCTGTTTGTTTGTTTATTGATTTAGTCAGATTGAATTTAATTTGTTGTTGTTGTTTGGTTAATTTAATGTAATAATTTATTGTTTAAATATTAAAATGAAACTTATCATTTTATATTATAAAATATATTGTGTTTTTAGTATTAATGAATGTTTGTTTTTATTTAAGGACTAAAACAAGTTGTTGTTGAGTGGCTGAGAATGTCTGTATAATGTCTTTTAAATATATATGTAAGTGAACTGACTTGACTTGGGTAGCTGGGCAGGTTGTTGGTCACAGTACGAGTTGACCGATGTGTTTGGGGGAAAAACTGTCATTGAAACTTCCACGTTGAGTCAAGGACACCACAGGGTTATATTTGCTGAAGGGGGAAGACACGGGTGACAGCATGCCGCTGAGGGAGCCAGGTATTTATATGTATGGATATACTGTATGTATACCTGACATAGCAAGTGTAGTTTAGAATCTGACATCCACCATAAAAAGCTGACATGCATCAACTTGAGCATGTATCCTGTGTGTGTGTGTGTGTGTGTGTGTGTGTGTGTGTGTGTGGTGTGTGTGTGTGTGTGTGTGTGTGTGGGTGTGGTGTGTGTGTGTGTGTGTGTGTGTGTGTGTGTGTGTGTGTGTGTGTGTGTGTGTGTGTGTGTGTGTGTGTGTGTGTATACATGTATTGGAGTTTGTATACTAGACCGCTGCATCTGGTTGGTGGACGTCTCGAGGGCCAAGTGTGTGACATATCGTGATGATACGCAGCCCTCGGAGACAGCTCTGTGTACACTTGAATATAAGAGCCCTCATACTTAGTTGACAGCAAATACATTTTGAAGTCCTTTTGAGGCAAATAAAAACTTAATCTAATTGTTGTTTATTAAAGCTCCCGCTGTGCAACCAATCACAGAGGGGGAGGTGATTCATTGTCGTCAGGAAGCACACACACACTGCTGAATTAAGGCTAGACAGTGTGACTTGATTAATTATTAATCAAGCAAGAGCTTACATTAATAACATGCCAGGCAAAACACATCTGACAAGGTGTTATCGGCCCTCATCGTTATCACCTTTTGTGTGACCATAAAAAGGTGACGTTTGATATGATATGCTGTTTTGACATGTGTTTTGAAGATTTTGATTCTTCTTTCTTTTGGTGAAGATAACCGTAGATATATATATATATATATCATTTGTTTTATTTGTATATTGATTGATTGATTGATTCATTTGGGTAAAAAGTGGAAAAAGTTTTCAAATGCATACAACTTAAAAATGACACTGAAAACTGAAAGAAAATGAATCAATCAATCAACAAAACAAGTGAAAATGAAGACAGCAGTTGAGGAATAAGTATTGTTTGTTTGATTGATTGATTTATTCGTTTGTTTCTTTGCAAGATTCGGATGGTTCAAAATGTTAATCACGTGGCAATGAATTGATCCGAATATAAACAGAATATCTTTTGTAGCAAAAAAGAAAGTAAATATGCAAGCCTTTTTCTTCTCTTGGTAAGACCCAAAACAATATTATTTACTTTGTATAAATACATTGTCTGTCCGTCACTCCCTAACCTTTTATCTTTTTGTTTCAAATACATCAGGGATTAACTTGATGACAAATATTTTGACAGAAAAAAAATTGGCAAACTATATGATGCATTTAAAAAACCAAAAAACCGAGTTTAAACCAAACAAACATTTTTTTTAAATACAAACAATGAAACTTGAAACTTGAAGAAAGAAATCGAAGGAAAAGAACGACTAAATGAAATGAAATGTTTAGACTCAGTGAGTTGCATCTACAGATGCTGATGAATATTAAAAGCATTTCTAGTTGTATTCATCTCTATTTAGATATTATTTAAGTTTTTTTTTTTTTGAGGTACAATAAATATTAAATAGCTTTTAGTGTTTATGCATGGTGAATTCAAGGCCGGTTTGGTGAAATTTGTCAGAAAGTTGATCAATGTACCTCGATTCACCTCATTTATTATACTTGAAGGAGATTTCATAGCATTGCATATGTGGTGCATTTCATTCTTTACAGTCAAGCTTTATTTTTAGGAATATTGTAACAGTTCTCAAGGACTAGGCGACACTCTGCCATGCATTATATTCCTCTGTTTACACCACACAAGCACAAATCAAAGAAACAAAGAGGAATACCTCAAAAGCTGGTTATTTAGGTCAATTAGAATGAAATGTCCCCATGTGCTGAGAAACAGGCACCAATGATCCAGCATGTGTAACGCTTATCCCTGTTACTCTACCCAAACGTATTCAAGTCGAGGATTCAAGCACAAACAGTTTGAGAACCTGAATTACAGCATTTCTGCAAAAGCCGTAAGCTGTTTCTAAGCCCAACCTTTCCAATTCCCCAGCTCACATGTATCGAGACACACAAACCCATCGATGACTATAGTGATCCTTTCAGAGCAGGAAATGGCTTTGCATGCTCCAGACCCGAAAGCACAAGCCATTCTGGTGGACGAAAATAAAATATTTAAAACTTCCCAATAGCTTTTTCCTAACTGGATTGATGTGGCCAAGCAGTTCCGTCTTATCATCACAAGCCACACTTTATTGCCTGGCCTAGCTCAACGAAAATTAAAAGCACCTAGAGCCCTTTGATATTTTCATGGTTGTTTTGTGATATATATTGCTTAGTAACCGTCTTATAGCTTAATCACAGACACACAGGCAGACTGACACTTTCACATACACGTTTAGGCTTCTGTACGCACGCACACACACACACACACACACACACACGCACACACACGCACACACACACACACACACACACACACACACACACACACACGCACACACATACACACACACACGCACACACACACACACGCACACACACACGCACACACGCACACACACACACACACACACACACACGCACACACGCACACACACACACACACACGCACACATTAAGTTTATGTTAAAAATGTGTTATACAAATAGATGGACATTTTATATGCAATTCATACATACATAAATCTTAAATGGTAGCCTAAATATATATTTTGAGTGATACCATATGAATATCAATATTCCTGTGTGATGTCTTCTGCTTTAATTGGATATGGACATATCTGTTTATACTATATGTGAACTTTGTGTATTAAATACCACATACAACATGTTTGAGTCTTGTGAGACATTTATGACTCTACAAAATATGGACCTTTCAAAGTAAATTATAGTATCTTTTTAACTGTGAAATAAACTTTTATGGATTTCCAACCTGAGGGCTTGAGCAGTTGATCGTCACCTTAATTAGTCTTTCTGGAAGAGACTTACACTCATATGACACGACCATAAAGTACTTCACTAAGTGTTTTGAAGTAGTAAATTCATCTAATGGCATCATTCATTTTCAGATTCACAACCCTTCCTGAAACATTTGCACTGATGCATATTACTTTCCTCAGTTCATTGTCTGGTGTAGTAAGTGATGAGGATTCTTTTCAACAGATGTTGCATTTTGTGAGCCAAAGCAAATGTGTTTCATTTTGAGGTTTTAACCCTCAGTTCTGCTAGACACAATTAATTCAGCCTGTCTAGTACATCTGCACACACACACACACACATGCGTACAGACACAGACACACACACACACACACACACACACACACACACACACACACACACACGAACACACACACACACACACACACACACACACACACACACACACACACACGCACACACATGCGTACAGACACAGACACACACACACACACACACACACACACACATATTACAAAGTAACGCATACAAACGGAAAATCTGATGAGATGATGAGTAATAATAAACCCCAAAACAATCTCTCTCTCTCTATCTCTCTCTCTTTTTTAACTCATTATGATGAAATTTGAAGAAACATCAAGCAATAAAAATACAGTTTTTAAATGCACTTGCAAACCACATAATAATTTCAAAAACATCTTTCTTTGTATATTAACTTGTCAACAATGAATACATAAATAACTGCATTTTGATTATTCAGTACAATGCCTATATTTATTATGTCTGAGTGGATTATTTAGACTAGAATAATCATAAAAGTATAAAGGAAACAAATAATACAAATTAAATTAAATAACCATCATCATAAACAATATGAATATAGTATAATATAGTGTAAATATAATAATGTATATAATAATATACATAACATAAATATAATCATAGATGAGAGAAATTGTTCAGTCTAAATGCATTTTAAAAACAGTGTATGATCAACCATCATATTTGAAGTACAAACTTCCCAATTCATCTGCATAATTCTGCAGTTTGAGTAGAAGATGAAAAGACGTATGAAAACATTTAATATTAATCTGTCAAACAACGATCATCAATTTCCCTTACAAAACCCATAACAAAATACAAGCTAAATAAATACATACATATATACACACATACATGAATACATGTAATATACACAGTGTGTCTCATTATTATTATACCAGATATTCTATCATAATTTGAAGCATATTTAAGAAATGAGGGGGTTCAAATGCATTTATAAATGTCTTTATTTCTGCCAGTGAGTTTCTCAACCACAGTGAAATATAATTAAAGGCAGGGATTTCACCCACATTCACAGTAAACCTTTGATTACAATATGTTTTCCTGAGAGGAACATTTAATATATTCTGTGCTGTAGGGACAAGGGGGTTCAGAAATTAGGATTTCACGGTTGATGACTTTGATTCAGATAAACTGTAATCCCTATTTAAATACTGCATAATGACTTCACTATTGCATTTTATTGTATTTATAGCTCATTCACCACAAGACTGTTCTGAACTGTACCAAAGTGGCCTTGCATGCAGCAGCACCAGAGGTCTTTGGCTCAGTGAACCAAACACAGGGATTGACACCGAGACGGTAATGAAGCTCACGGGTGCGTGAACACAGCATCTGATTAATCCTGAATAGAGTCACATGCAGAGTGCAGAGTTTGTCTGCTTTTGTGTGTCGATGTATTTGTCTTAGGTTTCAGAAACAACATTAATTTCAACCAATCAGTCTTTAGGGTTAGCTTAGGCTTACAGTCTACAACAACATTCGCATCACCCTCTCGCTTATCATTCTCAGACTTGGCTTGTTAGATAACACCAACCCTGCACTATATTTGCTGAATTAGATCCAATATTTGTTTCTTACTAATTTTAGTGTGCTGACTCTAAAAATAGTGCCTGTTTTGTGTAAGCATGTCACACTTTCTTATAAAATATGATGCATTTTGTAGCATTTTTGCTTTTGACAACCATTTATAAGGTCCATTCATAACTATATAACTAACTAACTAACTATATATATTAATTAATTAATTATTAAGCTCAGATTAGCTTTATTTGTCACATACCCAATTATACAGAATTACACAATTATAAACATGTTCTCTGCTTTTAACCCATCCAAGTGCACACACACTTGGAGCAGTGGGTAGCCAATGCTGCAATGCCCGGGGAGCAGTTGGGGGTTCGATGCCTTGCTCAAGGTTCTCACCTCAGTCATGGACAATTCCTGCTGGAGCCGAGATTCGAACCCACAACCTCGGGTTACAAGTCCAACGCTCTATCTATTAGAGCCATTATCCATTAGAGCCACGACTGCCCCTCAATAGTTATTAACAATTTAAAAGTTATTATAGAATTTACTTTATACAAAATAAAAACTTTTGAACCAACGTGAACCATGGCATGGAGAAAGATGTTTTTAGATCATGTTTTAAAAGTTATTTTATTTAAAACAATCTGTAAACAATCAATCAGACAGCAGAAGTTTTTTTTTTGTGTGTGTGTTTTTCAGGCAAAGTTTTGATCATGCTGATAATTTACAGGCTTTAGATATGTGTGATAAAATGGGATTTATAAGTTTCCAAATTTATCTCCTTCAACCCCAGAGAACAACGTCTGCTAAAAATATTCATATAGAACATTTTGAGTCTTGGGTTCTTGAACTTGAAATGCTCTGAGAGAACATCGCACAAATATCCACAGAGATGAAATGCTTAAGTTCAGGCTAATAAAGTACTGGCTCTGAAATAATGCCTTGTTTTTTTACTAATTTCTTTCGGAGAACAATACAAAGAAAATGCAACGCTGTGCTCCCAGTTAGTCAGAGAGAAACTTGCTGAAAACATCTCTAAGGTGTTGCAGTCTATATATTTTCCGCTGAAGAGGGCTATTGGTGTCACCTCCGCCTGCAAAACTGAAAGAGAAAACAGATTGCTCAAGCCACTCCCATGCGTTTGATCATGAGCAGAAAAACAGAAAAGAAGCCGCTTTGACAGTTTGGAGTACAACTTTCTCAGACTGTTGCGTCTCATCTTTCAAAAGACACAACAATGCCTTTCATGGTGGCTTTACCTCAACAGCTGGGCTTGTAAATTATTCTTTAGACTTACTCCATGTACTGGCTTCTTTCCACTTTCTGTGTCCTCTTTTCTCTCTGTGTCTCTTTTCTTCGAACAAAGCCTTACTCAGCAGCCTGGCAGTGATCACAGGTGGAGGGGTAATAAGATACATTTGTTTCCCTGTGCTCAGCTATACCTGGCGTGGAGAGAGATGTAATTCATTATTGAGTCGACCCTGGAGACTGTTGTTGAGGAGGAGCTGTGCGAGTGAGCGATGAGACGAGAGACAGCAACATCGTGGAGTTGGTGGAGAAGATCACTAGATAGACAAACTGACTGGTCGAATTGTTCATTCGTTGTCCTTTATTCTATACACAGAATCTGTCAGAGACATCAACGTAGATGACAAAGAATTCAAACCAGGCATAGAAAATAAGGTGAAGACCCGTGTCATGTTATGTCTGCTATGAACAAACATGAAAATGATCCAGTCTTCAACAATGTTCTCAAAATATTAGCACAAAAATGGTATTCATGCAGTACATTGTTCATGGAATGTTTTTTTTTTCTGAAACAGTTTAATAAGGGTAATGCACAACAGACTTCGTATTCTATTAAACGTGTATCGCCGTTTCCGGTTCAAGCATTTTGCATATGCATTGTTAAATATGGAGCTGTTTTACTCAATATGCCTTCAAAGTAGAGACAAAAATGATCATAAATAATGTCCATCACAAATAAGGATTGATAAAATTAATAAAACATCAATAACAAAAACAGCTTGCTAGTTAAACTGGTTACCTTAAACGTCCATAGATATCGCCGATATTTAATATGTCTGTTAATATGCTCTCTGCCAAGCGGAAGCGATGAAACCTGGTTTTCAGGTTTGGTCAGGTGACCTTCGACGATTGGATGTTTGTCTAACTTTTTTTATGTTAATACCACTTTCAGGTGGTTCAGAGAACATCCAAAGGTAACTTCTCAGAAGTAACCAAGAAAAATATATATATATAATTTCTTATTCTTAAATTTAAAAATAAATAAATAATAAATAAAAAATATACTTCTAAACATGTTCAGAGGACATTTATTTATTTGTTTGTTTGTTTGCAAAATGACCTAGAGATGCTTTTTTTCATGTTGATCTTGCATTTAATGTAAATTCCATTCATATTTGTTTCAGATGGTTCAGAGAACAGTCAAAGGAAATTTTCACATTTAATGTTGCAAAATTATAAGATAAAATATACCCATAATTCACCAACTTTTGCCAAACAATAATTATATGGAAGTCGATGGCTGCCAGAGCTGGGTAGATTACTTACCAATTGTAATCCGTTACTGATTCTAGATTACATGACACACATTGTAGAAGGTAACGTAATCCGTTACATTACACATTATAGTTAATACAATCAGATTAGTATTAGATTTAACTCGTTTATCACATTGATAGCATTATCTTGTACCATGAGGATGTAAAAATGGAAAGAGTAAGAACACTTGATCCGTTCATTATAATTTAAAACATGAAGTGTCTTAAACATTCAATTACATCAAGGTTTCCCAAACTAGGGTTCGTAAAGGAACTGCAGGGGGTTGTGAGTTCAACGAAAAGCTGACAATTAATTAAATCATAAAAAAATATTTTTTTTTATTTTTTTTAACTATATGTTTAAATATAGTTTAACATGTTTAAAAAAACCTACAGAGTAATACTTTAAATAAAAATGAATGTGTTCACCTGAATGATTTTTGTAAATCCAGCGGTCAAATGCTGTCACCACCTGACTCATGACTAATATTTGTGTGAATGTATATGTACTGTATATACATATCTAATAAGTATTTAATTGGTAGGCTATTTTAGAAAGGAAAAATGTAAAGATGAAAAAGAGAAATTAGGGAGAATCAATGAATTATGAATAATTTATTGCTATTGTGTGAATAATATTTAATCATGTAATCCGTAAAAAAGTAACTGTAGTCATAAAAAAGTAACTAGTATTTTAAAATGTAACTTACTCTAATTACAAGTAATTATTTTTTTGGAATCTGATTACGTAATCCAGAGTACATGTAATCAGTTACTACCCAGCTCTGGTGGCTACCAGCAACTGTTTGTTTACCAACATTCTTCAAAATATCTTCTTTTGTGTTCAACAGAAGAAAGAAACTCATACAGGTTTGGAACAACTTGATGGTGAATAAATTATAACAGAATCATCTGAAAGTGCATGCAAACTAACAGTCGTTCGATTATTAGTAGACTGTCTGTTTAAGATCTGCTAACACTTTATTTTGAAGGTCACATTCTACTGACTATAAGTAACTTTGCAATTACATCTCAACTTATTCTACTAAACCTAACCTAATAGTCTACTAATACTCTAGTGAGAGTTAGCTCCCATGTAGTTACTTATAAAGTATAACTACAGTACATTTTCCCAGAACTTATTTCTGTTAACCAACAAAAATGCAGGTATTTGCTTTTTGTGTAAATGTGAATGGTGCGGCCCTGAATGAGACTGAGGGACAGAGATGTATGTGTGTGTGTGTGTGTGTGTGTGTGTGTGTGTGTGTGTGTGTGTTTGCTTGTGAGACAGTGTTTATCAGCCAAAGAGAAGGTGAGTTGTTAAGTGGTTATGTATTCCAGACGGCCTCTGTCCCCTGGCCGTGCTGTATTCATGAGATAGCATGAACACTTATAAACGGATCAAAGGACAAAATCAAAGTCATTGCTCATGAAACCCTGCAGATTTGCTCCTGTTTACAGCCTGAGTGCCCCATGTCCACATTTACCTTGACCTGAAGAAAGCCCGCACCTGATTTAGGTCATTGTCATGGCCCGGTACCAGCCGTACCATTGAAATGCCCCTTAAGAAAGACAAATCTCAAATGACATATATTTAGATTTCCCCTAGACAGTAATGAGATGAAATGTAGGACACAGCGTTTTCTCCCGCTTCTAAGATTTCTCTGTTAAGACAAAGACACCCTTTGTTTTAGAGGAGAGCTCAACAAAGTGTGCTCACGTTTGCCAAGACACCAAACAGTGTCAGCAAGTTTTTAATATCAGCCCAAATATGTCTTATCAAAGTTATGAAAGTTGCTTAAAGTACCAGTCTTTTTATTTTAATTTATTTATTTTTTAGAAGAAGTTTTATTGAAATTGTTGTGTAAATATGTATTTATTTATTCTCATGTCACTGTGCTTTTTGAAAGTCAGTGTAAAGTCCAACTTTTAAAAACCTTTAAAACCTTATTTTCCATTAATTTCTTATGTGTTGTCTTGTATTATTTAACCTTGTAAAGCCTGACATTAAAAATTGTTCTCCTTTATTTTTATTAATATATATTTTTTAAATCTAACTAAATAAGTAAATACATCTGCATATGTGTTTTATGTTGATTATTGTATGTGATATATACAACTTATGGCACATATAGTATGATATGGGGTTAATACTCTAAACTGAGAAAAAAATAACAATTTGATACACTTTGGTGGTGTTATTTGTATGGACAAAAATAATATTACATTCTGATATATTTTAATGCAAAGAAGACTTTATAATAGTATAGAAAACTATCATAAAATACATATAAATATCAGTTGTCATTTCTATATGCCCTAATAATATGTCTTATGATAATGAAATGCCTAGTTTTGTGAACAAAGCACAATCAGTATGACACAATATGCCACAAACAGTTCAGATTATGACCTCCATGCACCTCTATAAACCATATTCCCATGTTGACTGTGCTAGTAAATGGCTGTTTAAATACAATAATAATAATTCCCAAACCTGTAGATTTGCAATAGTGTGTACAAAGCTCTGTAGTTTCAAAATATATAATTCATTTATGATCGGGAGATGAGGCCTGATTGACATTTTTACCATAATTTTATGTTATTTATTTATACATTTTTAAACGTATTGGTATTTTGTAATGTTGGAGTTGTTTCAGTCCACCATTGTGTTTATAAAAGTTATATAAGTTATTATTATGTTTATTTGATAAAACAAACTGTAAATGTCATGTATCTTGCATCATGAAGGTGGACATTTGTACAGTTAAACTAAATTCACTTTCTAAAAAGTATAAACTGTCAATCAGATGGCAGAAGACATGTTGAAGATTATGAACAACACATTTTTCAGCAAAGTTTTGATTAAGTTGATCATTTAGAGGCCAAAGAATTGTACCTAATAAATATGATACATGCAGTGGGCTGTATAGGGTTAAAACAACACTTGTAACGTAGCTCCATTATGTCCAAGAACTGTGAAAGAGCACTATACATTTCCTCTGGGGAGATGCACAGGACATTTACATGTGACAGATTTGATTAATTATGTGCAATATGACTAAATCGTGGCTTCAAATGACAATACTTCAACAGCTGAATCACAGACACTTTGGACGGATGACTTGTGGCTGTGTGGGCTCGTCTCTGCCAGTATGAATGACTTATAGGACTAGAGGAACAGATGGGTTGTGGGAGACGTTCTCGAGAAGCCAGAGCGAGAAATAACGAGAAATGCAGATAGAAAAGACTAAATGAGTGGGACACTAGCAAGACAAACCTCCCTTAAAGATACAGGAAACAAGCAGCATCTTGCCCACAATAAACCTTGTTCTCATTGTCACCGTGGGAGGAGAATATCTCGATCCCAGCAGCTCGCATCCATTTGACTGCACCAAAATACGACGGCTTTCTGTGGCAGGACAGAATAATAGTGAAGAAATAAACGTACGTTGGGAGGACTTGTCAAAAAGAGAACTCAGAGGGGAGACGCGTCGTGAGGAACACAGGACAAGATCCGGGATGTCAAAGGAGAGAACAAACATCGGAGCATAAAGAGTAGCAGCCGAGCCGGTAGCAAAGCATCATGGGGATCGGCTGACAGGATGTAGAGGGATATCATTAGAGATGATAGAGAAATACAACAGGGGCGCTGAGAAGAAAGACAAGAGAGGAATGGAGACCAGGGGTGGACTCAAAGAGAATAGATGATCGTGGAAGAGCAGATCAGTAGGGTTTGGATCGAGCTCTAATCACTTCCCAGGGCTTTTCAGCTTCTGTGTTCCATTTCCATGCACGGTTATGAGTTTTTCAGGATGTAGATGTGTGCAGTGTCCGGTTACTGTCACAGAGGGTTCTGAACCGTGTCGAGGTAAACATGATTCTTGAGAGAATAAATTGGAATCGGTCTCCTTGGCTCACATCAAAGAACTACCCTGGAGGAGGATTGCAGCCAATACAGCACTGAAAGATGTGAGAAATGCTTCGCTCCTCAAGGTTGCTCACTTTTCCCTGATAAACAGAGGGGTGAAGTCCTTTTTTATGTCAAGAAAATCCAAAGGTTTTTTCTTTAATATGACAAACAGTTCAGATTATGTCCTCCATGCACCTCTATATAACTATATTCCCATGTTGACTCTGCTAGTAAATGTCTGTTTAAAAACAATAATAATAATTCCCAAACCTGTAGATTTACAATGGTGTGGTCCATTTAGCAGTCATAAAATAAAATGTAAAATCAAATAGTTTTTTTTGTGTATCTACAGTATATATCTATATATATATAAATATCCCATTACTCCAAGAAACATATTGTAGTAAATGAAGATGTACTTGTTTGTCTAAAGCTCACTTGTGTTTTAGATGTAACATTATGGTGCCTTAAAAAGAAACTGTCAGTTAGGTCATTGACTAAATGTGCTATGTACTTGGACAGATATAATCCTTGCATGAGTTGTATGCCTGTATCATTTCCTATTGCTGGTATTCAAACACAATTCTTCAGTGATAGGCTGAACATGTGGAGAACTGACAACAAAATAAATTTGATATGAATTTAAGAGGTTACAAATAAATATTTCATTCAGCTGAGAGCAGATGTGGGTTTATCTTTGATCATCCTTCATCTTATTCACCTGTGTGTTTCCAATCTCTGTTATTCCAGCGTGAGACAGAGGAAAAGGTGTGAGCATTCAAATAGCTTTAAGAAATATCTCTTTAAAAATGTGTTCTTATTGCATTCTTCATTTCACTTCATTAAAGTTATGCGAAATGTTGCTTTCTCCGGAGGAGGGGGGTGGAGGGGAGAGGGCAGTAGAAGTTGCTTAAATGTTGCACATTCATAACTCAGTGGAAAAAGCAGGTCAAATAATCTAGACATTTAGATTAGACATTCATATTGAGAAACATTTAAATTCAGATCTATCATTCATTCATTCACTTTTCCATTCATTCAGAGCAGAACAGATCAGAACAAATTTGGAGAAATGTAGCATTCCATAACTTGCTCACCAATGGATCATCTGCAGTGTGAATGGGTGCCGTCAGAATGAGAGTCCAAACAACTGATACAAACATCACCATAATTCAGAAGTAATCTACACCACTCCAGTCCAGCAATTAATGTCTTGTGAAGACAAAAGCTGCATGTTTGTAAGAAACAAATCTATTTTTAAGATGCTTTTTAAGACTTTAAACCATCACTTCTGGCCAATACAATACAAGTCCATAATAATAACGCTTCCTCCAGTGAAAATGTCTATTTCCTCACATCAAAATCCACACACATATTTGTTTATAACTGTTTGAGCTGTGCATATGTCTCTCCTTATTCAGACCAGATGAGTTTTTTTTTAATAAGTAATATTACAGATAGAGCCAGAGGCAATGGTTTGTAGCTAAACATGTCTTGATGTTGGATTTGGTTCTCACAAACATGTAGCTTTTCACTTTTCAAGCTGTTAACTGATGGACTGGAGTGGTGAGAATAACTTGTGGTTTATTGTGATGTTTTTGAGGGAACAGTAAAGGAAAAGGAAAGGATGTGACGTGTGGCCAAGTATGGTGACCCATACATTTATGCATTTACATTTATATTTATGCATTTAGCAGACGCTTTTCTCCAAAGCGACTTACAGAGCATTCAGGCTATACATTTTTTGTCAGGAAAACCCGGAATTTATGCTCATTTAACCCATCCAAATGCGCACACACACACACACACACACACACACACACACACACACACACACACACACACACACACACACACACACACACACACACACACACACCCTGAGAAGTGTGCAGCCACTTATGCTGTTGCATTTAAGCTCCTGTGGAGCAGTTGAGGGTTCAGTCTCACCTCATTCATGGTATTGAAGGTTGAGAGAGCACTGTACATTCACCTTGTAACCTTTGGGTTACAAGTCTGACACTTTTTGTTTGGACTCTCATTCTGACGGCACCCAGTAACTGCAGAGGATCCATTGCTGAGCAAGTGATGGATTGCTACATCATTTCTCCAAATCTGTTCCCATGAAGAAACAAACTCATTCTTGAATAGCCAGAGGGTGAGAACATTTTCTACAAATTTACATTCGGGGTGAACTATTCCTTATAGACTCAGTTTGTCTCTCTCTTTAATCGTATTACAGTCAAGAAGAAATATTGAGATATTAAAAAGATTTTGTCCATCGGTCATCACATGAAATATGTGCGTAATTATTTCAGATTTTCTCATATATTGTATATAATACTGTATTTTTGGAAGGAGAAAGAAAACAGAGGTGCTTCATCTGAAATGTTGATGACAATCAGCAAGGCCTGCATGACACCTCCCCAGAAAACTTTTGATTGCTTTCCAATTCCGCTTTGCATTCGGACTAATCATCCACATCCTTTGTTTTAGCAGGACAGTCTGTCATGCTGTGAAGATCCACGAGGGAAGTATTTTCTTTCTCTCTCGCTCACTCTCTGTATCTCATATTAGAACCTGTGACTCAGTTGTGTTTGGGTGGCATTAACATACAGAACTGCATTATGGATGTAGACAAGTGCAGGGAATAAATGTCCATCTTCATTTTGCTCCAGGCATGTGGCATGCTTGTACGACTATAAGTGCATTTGCATCGGTTGTGTGGATGCGTTAAAACAGAGAATACAAATTAGATGCCACCGTAAAAGAAGTGCGGCAGAAATATGTGCCTGGGAATTACAAAGCCTAGCTTTGTGCATTTATAACTGCTTAAATAATTCATATAGGATTCTGGTGAGCGAATCTAACAAACAAAAGACCATTTATCACATAATAATAATACTAATAACGTATTAATACTGAAACAATATCATTATTAATTACTATTATCAATATAATCATAAATCCAAAATAATTAAATGCCTATTTTAAGAACTTTTTTTACACTATTTTCATGACAATTAAGGTAGTTATTTTACTGTAAAATATTTTTTGTAATACTTATGTATAATACGCAAACTTTAAAATATATTTTGTATACTGAAAAACAAATTCTGCACTAAGATGTGTTTTTAAAGGTATATCAGCAAAAATGTGTGCAAACATTACAACAAATACTTCAATTTTATTTATTTATTTATTTATTTATTTATTTATTTATTTATTTATTTATTTATTTATTTATTTATTTATTTATTTATTTATTTATTTATTTATTTGTTTGTTTGCTTGTAGAAGTCAACATTGGTATTTTTATTCCATATTTATTTATAATCTATTTTCCCTCCCACATCACTGGTATGATACTAATTTTCTTGCATTAAAGCAATGCAAATTGTAAAATATAAAATATTTAATTGATTAAAAATATATTTAATTTGATCTTTATAAAGTCTTTTTTTATTAATTTTGTCATTTTATGAAAATGTTCAACTTCATTTTGATACTTAATAAGACATTCTTGGTCAGTTTTCGGTCACCTTATGCACTGGCACTAGAAGTAAAGATTAGTATGTTTCTCCCATCTTGCCCTAGATGCACATCCAGGCGTTCTCCTGTGTCTCTGTAGGGCTAATCTGCAGACTAGTTTACAGGGTCTGATGCGTAGTTCTCCACAGGGACAAGGGCTCAAACGCGTGTAAACGAAATATGTGACATTTCCCAAGGGCCAGAGGAAGTTGTCTTAAACGAGCAATCAATAATTCCCTCAATCCAGAGAGGCCAAACACAATGAAAGTACTCACTCATTGTCTTTCACCTTAATTAAGCAATCCATCATGTGACTGTCTGACAAAAAGGAAAAAGAGTTTCTAAGAGGAACAGGAAGTTATTTCAACAGAATGTGCTGTGTAATGGTGCGGCAATAGTTTGAAAAGAAACCAATTAACAAATGATTAAGGATATGATATGTTAAATGATGCCAATCATTTGCCCAAAAAATATTGCCAAAAAATATTGTTGTTGAAACTATTTCTTTGTTTAGAAACTGCTAGTCAATTTCACAATTAATTACAAAGAAACATCCAGGAATACACTGAACTAAACGTGACATTGTGAAGTTGAAAGACTGTACTAGTGTTTTCTTTTAAAACCTACAATAATATTTGTTATATTACAACTTAAAAAAAACAATACACATAATAAAATACAGTGAATTGGCTCTCAGGAGTTTGAGAACAATTGTGATAAATAAATATAATAGCAAAATTATATTGAAATAACAATAGTCATATATTGTGTGAGCTCAATTCCAGTCGATTCTGTAAAGTCTTGGGAAATTAATTAATTAGCTAAATTATTAATAATTTATTTGGGGGATTTGTTTTCCATAAATGTACAGTGTAGGTAAATATGCAAGTACTGTAAAAAAATAAAGAACAAATAAATATGGATTGAATTACTTGAGATTAATTCATAGTTTTACATGAAAATGTTACATGCAAGATTTCATACATAGCAAAAATGAAATCAATTGTATAATAATAATTATTATTATTATTAATATCATGTGTTTGTTTTGTTTCTTGTATTTTTATATTTTTTATGTTTGGCTTATGTCAGATTGCTAGTATATTATTAGGGCACAGGAAACAAAACGATCAGAAAGAACAGCCTTGTTTATTGGCTTCAGAACAGGGTCAGATTGTATATTTGACTGGGTCATTGTAGGTCATCTTTTACTATCGAGTCATAGCAACCGTCACCGAGCTTCAGTTCTTCAGTGCAATGACAGGTTTTCTTGCAGTATTTCCATCCAATATTTCTCTTAAAGATGCTTCTCACAAATGAAATGCAAGCTCACTTACCACCATCATAATTTAAAGTTGGATCAGTGTTCTTTGTCAGATGTGCCTCACATATTTGAATAATAGAATCAAAATATCGGTAAAATGTCTTTCATGAGTGGATTTTTTTTCATAAAATACGCCAAGTTGAAGATGCATATGAAATGTTGAAATCGATGCATAGTGTCTGCTTTTTCACACACTATTATTAACATTCAGAATGTACGTCACAGTATGCAGTTAGCATGCTATTATTCCATTTCCAACATAACGCCAATCTCATCTGACAGCAGAAGCATCTCCATTGCAACTGGGTCACCATTATGGTTTATGGCAACTCCAGATGGCTCTTTTTGATTAATGGTTTCTTTTGTGCCACCCTCCAATACAAGCTGTTATGTATCGCAGGGCTCTTTATGTGTGTGACTGGAGCACTCTCACTCCATTCTCACTCGCTGAACTCTGTAGCTCCTTCAAAGTGACTCTCCGTGACTCCTCTCACAAGTCTCCTCCTCGTTCATGCTGAGGGTTTGGAGACATGACCTTTCTATGTAGTGTCTGGGTGGTTTGATACAGCATCCTCTTCCTGATAACACAGCCAGCACTGACCATCGGGACATCTGAAGACACGGATGCCTTTTATTTTGGTAATTTATTGATAGTTATTCATTTTGAAAGACACTTTTATCAAGGTATACATGCTTTATCGGTATGTGTGACCTTGGAGGCTCTACAGGTACAGCGACAGGAACACAATTTATGTATTCATTTCACTGTATCCCGAACATCTTTCGACTGCTCTTCAGTCTTCAGTTTCACAACATGAATAATGATCCCTTAACTGTCATGTTTTTCAAGAGTTATTTTAATGGTTCACAGTCATAAGGCAACTGTGCACACATTTTCACAAGCACCGAATACTCTTATTAAAATATATATATACTTATTTCAGAGCATAATTGTCAGACTCTCTCTCTCTGTTTCTTGTGTTTCCCCTCCTCTCGTGCCCATATTTGGTCAGTTCCTGTTCCTGTCATTTGTAATTATCAGTTCCCAGCCCTGTGTCTTCAGTTGATTAGTCCCCAGCCCTGTGTTATTAATTATCTTGTTTGCTCCTTCATTTCCTTCCCTTTATAAGTCCTCAGTGTTCCCAGTGTCTTTGTCCAGTATTAACGTCATTCCCTAAGTGTGTACCTGTCTCCAGCGATCTCTGTTCTGTGTGACTATTAAAAGTGTTTCAAAGAAGTTCAGCGTCTCCTCGTTCCTGGCACCCCCTGCACATCCGTGACAGAATACTGGACCTACAAGATGACTTCAGCTGAGGACGCGCTGTGGGGGTTGCGGCAGAGCGGTCGGAGGTTGGAGAGATATGTGGAGGAGTTTCGCGATCTCCAACGGATGAGCTGGCATGAGACCGCTCTGGGTGCGTGTTTCCTGCTGGGGTTGGATGATGAGGTTATACGCTGCGATCTTCCAGTAAGTGATTTTCCATTGATCGAGCTTATTAACTTCATCTTTTTCCTAAATGGTTCCGACGAGGAAGTCGAGGAAATTCCCTGGCCTCATCATCCCACTCCAGTTGGAACGCCCGCATCTCCCAGCTCATCCCACGCCGAGCCTCCGCATACCTCTCCAACGGCTCCCGCTTGCCCAACCCCAAGGATCCCCCCTGCCTCCGAAGCAGCTCCATCCTCCTCAGCCCTGAGCCGCCGCCCTCAGCTAAGCAAAGACCACGGGCTGTTGCGCTCCCAAGCCCGGTACCCGCGCTTCGGCGCCGCCCAGTACCAGCGCTTCCAGCGCCGCCAGTGCCGCGCTTCAGGCGCCGTAGAGTTCCGCGCTTCAGCGCCCGAGATGCGCTTCAGGCGCCCGAGATGCGCTTCAGCGCCCCAGAGAGTTCGCGCTTCCGAGCGCCCGAGTGCGCTTCAGCGCCCCAGAGAGTTCGCGCTTCCCGAGCGCCCCCGAGAGATTGCGCTTCCCGAGCGCCCCAGAGAGTTCGCGCTTCCCGAGCGTCGCCGAGTGCCTGCTCCGAGACTGCGCCCTCCAGTGCCTGCTCCGAGACTGCGCCCTCCAGTGCCTGCTCCGAGACTGCGCCCTCCAGTGCCTGCTCCGAGACTGCGCCCTCCAGTGCCTGCACCTCGCCAGTGCCCTCCAGTGCCTGCACCTCGCCAGTGCCCTCCAGTGCCTGCGCCTCGCCAGTGCCCTCCAGTGCCTGCACCTCGCCAGTGCCCTCCAGTGCCTGCTCCTCGCCAGCGCCCTCCAGTGCCGGCTCCTCGTAAGTGCTCACCGATGCCTCCGCTGTTTCCGTCCAGCTCATCGATGCCTCCGCTGGTCCCGTCCAGCTCTTCAGAGCGCCACCGAGAGTCAGCGGCACCCGAGCGCCACCAAGAGTCAGCGGCACCCGAGCGCCACCGAGAGTCAGCGGCACCCGAGCGCCACCGAGAGTCGGCGGCACCCGAGCGCCCACGTGAGCCGACGGATTCCGCTCCGTCCCAGGAGCTCGCAGAGTCCAGCTCTCCTTCGTCTCCGCTGGTCCCGTCCAGCTCTCCAGAGCCCCTGCTGGTTCCGTCCAGCTCTCCAGAGCCCCTGCTGGTTCCGTCCAGCTCTCCAGAGCCCCTGCTGGCCCCGTCCAGCTCTCCAGAGCCCCTGCTGGTTCCGTCCAGCTCTCCAGAGCCCCTGCTGGTTCCGTCCAGCTCTCCAGAGCCCCTGCTGGCCCTGTCCAGCTCTCCAGAGCCCCTGCTGGCCCTGGCCCAGCTCTCCAGAGCCCCTGCTGGTCCCGTCCAGCTCTCCAGAGCCCCTGCTGGCCCCGTCCAGCTCTCCAGAGCCCCGGCTGGCTCCGTCCAGCTCTCCAGAGCCCCTGCTGGTTCCGTCCAGCTCTCCAGAGCCCCTGCTGGCCCCGTCCAGCTCTCCAGAGCCCCTGCTGGTTCCGTCCAGCTCTCCAGAGCCCCTGCTGTTCCCGTCCGGCTCTCCAGAGCCCCAGCTGGCCCCGTCCGGCTCCCCAGAGCCCCTGCTGGCCCCGTCCGGCTCCCCAGAGCCCCTGCTTGTATGGAATTTCCCCAAGGAAATTTTGGGGGGGGACTACCCGCCATGGCCTCCCATGCTCCCCGCTCCGCCATGGTCTCCCGAGTCCCCGGATCCACCATGGCCACCCAAGCTCTCTGATCCGCCATGGCCTCCTGAGTTCCCGGATCCACCATGGCCACCCGAGCTCCCCGATCCGCCATGGCCTCCCGAGTCCCCTGACCCGCCAAGGCCTCCTGAGTCCTCGGATCCGCCATGGCCCCCCGAGTCCCCTGACCCGCCATGGCCGCCCGAGCTCCCCGCTCCGCCATGGCTCCCGGAACGGGCGCCGCCCTGGAGGCCTCCTGTCCTGTCCTGTCTCCGTGTCCCTTGAGGCCTCCAGAGCGCCCACCCCCCCTCCCCTTTCGATGTCATACGGCGCGGGACGCGCCTATTGGAAGGGGGGGGTAATGTCAGACTCTCTCTCTGTTTCTTGTGTTTCCCCTCCTCTCGTGCCCATATTTGGTCAGTTCCTGTTCCTCATTTGTAATTATCAGTTCCAGCCCTGTGTCTTCAGTTGATTAGTCCCCAGCCCTGTGTTATTAATTATCTTGTTTGCTCCTTCATTTCCTTCCCTTTATAAGTCCTCAGTGTTCCCAGTGTCTTTGTCCAGTATTAACGTCATTCCCTAAGTGTGTACCTGTCTCCAGCGATCTCTGTTCTGTGTGACTATTAAAAGTGTTTCAAAGAAGTTCAGCGTCTCCTCGCTCCTGGCACCCCCTGCACATCCGTGACAATAATTTAATATATAATTGAGTGGCAAATCAGCATATTAGAATGTTTTCTGAAGGATCATGTGACACTGAAGACTGGAGTAATGATGCTGAATATGCAGCTTTGATCACAGAAATAAATTACATGCTCAAATATATTCAAATACAAAGCAGTTATATTAAATTATAATAATATTCACAATATACATTTTTATTGCATTTTCAATCAAATAAATGTGAACATTAGATAATTATAAACAAACAAATGTGTCTGTCTGTATAACAGACTCCAGAGCTTTGTGTGTGTTATTGCATGCAATAACTGTAATATTGCACATAATGTACGTTACCATTTTTGAAATGTATAGTCCAACAGTTGTAATGCCTGCTTGCTGGCAATGTTTATTATTAATAACGCTGTTTACATTATGTTTCTTGGTTTGGCTTCATAGTGTGACATTAGTAAAGCCAACCAAGAAAATATGACTGGTGTCAGATGTTATGTATAAAGCATAATACATACATACATACATAATGTATCAAATGTGCAACATACATATGCAATTTTGACATTAAATATGCCATTTATATCCCATTTTCTCCTCTTCAGCATGATATTTACCATGGAACGTTGTGCTTATGTTGGTATTATAATATGCTCAGATATTTAGGGAGATTTTATTATGCTGTTGCATTTTGTTATGTTGATGTTTGCTGTCTGTTTTGACTTGGCATCCGGAGATTCGATATGGCAGGATTTTACAAGCAATGTGATACAATAGTTTGAACAAACTGGCATCATCTTGTCACCCTGATGAGCTCCCCAGAGACCAGCGTCACACTTTGATCCCTGTTTCTGAGTCCAAACGGATGCTGAGAGTAGATGTGTCCTGAAATAGTCTGAGCTCAAAGTTTCCCACATCATCAGCCTTTCAAGCCCTAGCTGCTGTTATGTGAAAGGGGAGCTGGAGGGGGGCGACGATCTTTCATTTATTTTGGGCTACTATGTGTAACTCAAAAGGAACATTTCCAAAACACTCTTTTATTAAGAATGCGTATGCAAGAGCTTGTGCGTAAAACCTGCGTGTGAATGTTTTTGTGCAAAATACATGATTCATCAGTAAATTCACACTTTTCTGGTGGAAATGTTGCATGACTTTTTTATTTATAATGTTGTTTTATCATCGCATAAGGACAAACACATACACTGAGACCCATTAAGTACATTGTCTATTTTCCCTCAGATTTTATTTCATAAAACATGTGGCCACAGCAGCGGCTTTCACATATATTCTCTTTTTAAAGTTCAATGGTTGAGAACAGTGTCAAATTACATTTTAGTACTGCTATAATATTACAGTTTATTTGATTGTTCTCATTTTAATTGTTTTTTTTATTATATATTCCATTTCCATTTAGATTTTAGCTAAAGTTGTAATGATTTAGTTGTGTGTTTGTCATGTTTAGTTACTTTGTAAATGCCTATCTACAGTTGTATTTATTTATTTTAATTTCAGTTTAGCAGTTTATCATTATTGAGATAATATTAGTTTATTTTTATTTGAATTAGTTCTAATTTTGAATTTGTTTTATTTTTGTTTATTTGTATGTATCTATTGTAGTATAATTTGTGTCTATTGCAGTTTTTTATATTTTGTTTTTATTATTATAAATAGGTGCAACAATAAGCCTTCTTCATCTCCTCACAAAGAGTTGTATGATTGTATATTTGATTTCCACCTATTCCCTTCCGTTGATTGTAGCGCGCACAGCACATCAGTATCTGGACACCCAGCGCTGTATAAAAGCACTAGAGCGATCACTGCCTGTGAAAAGCAGTCGTCCTCCTTCAGACAAAAGCCTCCCCTCAGCAGAAAAGAGCAGGGGTACAGTAATAACCATATAACCACTCAGCTGTGCCTAATATAGACAGAAGAAGGGCAGATAAACAAAAGGTCAGTAAGCATCATTCTTTCCCATTTACTGTACCCAGTGGGCGTATAGGTGGGTGAACAATTTAGAGATCCTTACTGCAATCTAAGGGCTTTTAGAAAGTTCTGGGATCGAGGGATTTCAGATGAATGATTGAATGATTGAATGAGTAAATTATTGATTGATGAATCGATCAATCGATCTTTAAATTAGTGCCTCAGCTCTTGTAAATTTAGTAAACAGGCAATTTATAAGCTAATACATGATATATATATATATATAAAATCAGAATGCATTACAATGCATGAATCCTTGCTGAGGTTGATCAAAACACTTGAAGAAGGAGATTCAAGTTAAAGTACTCAATTTGCGTTCTGCATTGAACTCTTTTGTCTAGAAGAAACAATTTCAAAATCTTATTTGTGATTTGTAATTCCTCTGAGTGCAGATCATGTCACCTGAATAATACATATATGAGGAGTCTTGTTGTTATCTTATTTATTGAAACGCCCCGGTCCTCCTGATGTAATGTGGTTTTTGAGTCAGGAAGGTCTCGGCTCTGCAAGCTGCTAAGCTAGTGTGCCTCAAAGACATGAAACGATGCTGCCCATAGATGTGGATGGATGGAGAAGTCTGCGGTAGATGGAGCTGTGTGGCTGCTCTACATCCTGTGGTTTTCATCTGTCTGCACACTGCTGTCCACGGCCTGCTTCACAACACCTGAATAAACCACAGCACAATCAACTAGTGTGACTCAGAAGTCATATGAGGACTCTTGCACTTCACACTACATGATTGATACGACAGAGACACTGCACCACGCTCATGAGCTGAACTCACGTCCTTCATGTGGCCAGAAGTCTTAAGTTGGCTCATTTTTAATTGAATTGACCCCATTGTAGAACTATCAGTAGCAGTAGTAGTAGTAGTGGTAGTAGTTTGAGTTTTGGCAATAGAAATAAAGCTGAAAAATATATATAAATATATTTAAAACAAATTATGAAAATTAGAAATCTTACCTTAAAAACTGAAATAAAATAAGTTTAATCTAAAGTACTAACTCATAAAAAACAACAAACAAAGCTAAAGATAATTTTTTAAAAGCTTATAAATAAATTATAGCTTACCTCAAAAGTATAAGAAAATGACTAAAACCTAAAAAACAAATTTGGTGTAGAAACTATTTTCAATCATAAATTACTAATATATTTAAAAAAGACAATTACAAAGAAACCAAAAGTTAACATTAACATTAAATTAAGCACAAACGTTTGAAGTAGAAAAAATGAAATAGTATAGTAATATAGTATGTAGAACATGCTACTATTAATATTTTTTTACAGAACATAATATGTGAATAATATGAAAATAGCACTGGTTCACTTAAAAAAGATAACATTTATTTATATTAAATTAAATTATATTATCTACTGAAACATTGCATGTATCAATTAAAAAAAACAAATATACCCAGTCTCTCGTAGTGAACTATTAACAGCATCAAACATGCATGCACTTTTATACAAACGAGCAAAGATCATTGTTTTGTAGTTTATTATTTTTAAATAACAAATACAGCATAAATATAGTATACTACTGTATTATAATAATACAGCAGAAAAACTAAATATTCTTAGGCAAACACTACATATAAATACAACTCTTCAATTAATTCAATTCAAATGTTTAAGTTTAGTGTTTTAAAAATATATTCTGACACACAAAAGAGTTTACCACCATTTAGCTTCCTGAATATCTTTTAATTTCATTCTGTTTTAAATCTACTGGTCCAGGTCAGCACAGTCATTTTAATGATACGAAATTCCCTCTCTGACTCCTCAAACTCTCTCCCGAAGGTCCTGCGCTGAGCTCTGAATGAGAGACTTCTCTCCATGATCACGGGATGATCTGAACACAACGTGTGTCGACAGGGGTTAGAAGATCGGAGGACATGGACTAAGTGTCCTCGACTGCTCACCTGAAGGTCCTGCGCTGAGCTCTGAATGAGAGACTTCTCTCCATGATCACGGGGATGATCTGAACACGACGTGTGTCGACAGGGGTTAGAAGATCGGAGGACATGGACTAAGTGTCCTCGACTGCTCACCTGAAGGTCCTGCGCTGAGCTCTGAATGAGAGACTTCTCTCCATGATCACGGGGAATGATCTGAACACAACGTGTGTCGGATCGGAGGACATGGACTAAGTGTCCTCGACTGCTCACCTGAAGGTCAAGCTGTGAAAGCCCGTGGTAATCTGAAATAACCTCACAGAATTATCATATTGTTCGCCGTGTGTTTCGGTGGAGGCGTTAAAAGTTAAACAATGCAATGAGAGGTTCACAGAGAGCTTGTCCTTGCAGGCATTTGCCAATAAACACGCTTCAGTGAGCCTTGAGTGCTTGACTGTGAATCGTGGGATTACCTTTATGTACAATAAGAGAAGAAGGGAAAAAAGAAATGATTCAGGACAAAACATTGAAGATAAATCCGACTTTGGTAACTCATCTGGAATGAGAAGACATTGTTGATAAGAATTGCCTTTCAACAGACCAAACTGAGGAAACGTGCACAATGTTTAACCTTGCTGTTTTCTGTTGAGATGTATATCAAGAAAATAATATATAATAATATACAAGTAATGTAAAAATTATTTAATTAAGAAAAATGATTGAATTCATTGAGCTTTTAATGTAATTGTACATGAAAATTATAAATGCAATACAATATTCCATATAAAACATACATGAAATAGCTTTGATAATAATAATAATAATAATAATAATACTACTACTACTAATAATAATAATAGCCTACTATAACTACTACTACTACTATTACTAATAATAATAATAATTATTATTATTATTACTATTATTCCTATGCAATTATAGTAACAGTTTAAACTTGCTAATACAATTATTATTATTAGTATTTATTAATGTAAGAGACTTGCAATTAAATTTATAACTTTGAATAACTAGACAAAAAATGTTATTACTATTATTATTAATGTAATTAATAATTTTGTCTCTCATAGCTGATTTTTTTATTAAATGTGGCAGCCTTCCATATTATAAGTGCAACATTTATTTCACAAACAAACAATAAATAAATGATGTTAATATTCTATAACACAAGTCTCATGTTATCATGTTTAATGTTTCGGTCTTGTAGCTACTTATATCTGTAAACATGGTGTATTGTAATGTTTAATGTTACTTATTGCATAAAACAATCCACATCATTGAGAAGAGTCAAGTGTATTTGTCTGTTACTCGCACAAATGCTGTTGAATGAGTCTAGTGAACTTTACTCTTCCATATTGAAGTTAACTGGCTTCATTTGCATCACTGTCTCACTAAGACTAATCTGATAAAATGATGAGTAAGCAGAAACAAGCTGGAGACAATTACCTTTACTAACAGCTGCAGTTACTCGCCCTGGGTGTATTTTCTGTGCATGCACACAGATGACATATTTATGGCACCTCTATGAAACACGTTTACATCATGGGTCCTTGGGGACGAAACACCTCTCAGCAGCTCTCCTCACGTCTCTCCTACAGACCTAAAGCACAAAACAACAGCGCTGAAGCAATGCTGGAGATGCATTATACATGACCCGGTACAACATCCACGTTCAAAGAAATAGTAGCATACAACACAACACACCTAGATACTCGTGTTGTATTGCTAGGGATCATTTGTGTTTTAGAGGAAGATTTCCCACAGTGTTTTTCATAATGTTGAATTAAAGTTAAAGGAAATCATAAATTGAGATGTCTTTGATTTCTCAATTGTCTCTTCTTGACAACAAAACAATAACAATAACTATTATTATTATTATTATTACTACATACAGTATATAAGTGTAAGTGTAAAAAACATGTTCAGTAACGTAGAGTAATTTATTATAAAAGTAATAATTTGCTATTCGTACTCACACTTGCCAATAATAATAATAACAATAACTAATAATAACCAAATAAATAAATCATTTGTAAAACATGTTCGATAAAATTCAACTCTTTAGAGTGAATTTTATTGTTAAAATAATATTTTGCAATTAATACTTGCACTTGAAAATAATAATAATAATAATAATAATAATAATAGAAAATATAGTGTAAAAACAATAAAATTAAACTCTGTACAGTGAATTTTATTTATATGTAGATGTTATATCTGTCACGCAACGACTCTGGGAGACAAGGAGAGAAGGTAAAGATGTTTATTAATAATAATAGCAGGATGGATATGGATATGGAGCAGGAGCTAGAGTCCGGTGTTCAATTGACGAGATCTGACGATCTACTGAGGAGAGGAGTGTGCTTAAATAGCGTGAGGTGATGAGGATCAGATGAGGTGCAGGTGTGCTAGATTGAGGCTCAGGTGACGACAGGTGTGGGCGTGTGATGATAATGATGGAGGACAGACAGACGAATATGTGACATTATCATTAAGTTGTATTATGTACATATCTCTATTATATCAGCCATCTGCTATTGAGAAACTTGCTATCCTGTCCATGCAGCACTTGTATCTGAGAGGAATTTCAGTTAAAGACATCATACAATCTGAATACTCACAGTTTCAGGCATTATTCATTCTGATGTAGAAGGGTCTTCCTCATAATACCCTGTGGAAAGTTAGATCAATGTCATTGAGAATAACTATTTCATACGAAATGTTCCTTATGAAAAGAGGTATTTGTAACCCTTACACACCTCAAATGTGTCTATTTCTGCTAATAATGTATATTGCCTACTTTATGATAACAAACATTATTACTGAACGCCTTGTCTTCACCTGCCTGCTCAGAAAAGTTATTCAGTTAGTCTTATTATTTTGACATTGTTGCTCATACTGCATGCAAATAAACACAGAAGTAATTAGGAATAACCAACAACATCCCTGTTTATTGATTATTTGAATTAATGTATTCATTTGGAGCAACAGTGGCCCCACAAACTATTTGCTAAATGCAACGACATTCATATATTTTGAATATGTCGAAAAAGATATATGATATACTACATTAAAGCCAGACAATTTGTTTCAGCTGATAATACAAAATGAACCATTTATCATTATTACTATTTTGAGAAGCACGGATGCACATGATTTCTAACCTAAATCAAACAGGATGGAAATTTGCTTTCATGAAAAGAAAATAGCAAAAATGCCAAGTGTCACGTGGTTGCGCTCGCTTTGAACTCTAGTGGACTAAATGTGCCCCGTTGTTAAGTAATCCATTTCATGGGCAGATTTCCAGGAATTAAAATATGCCTGCTAAATAAAGACACCTGTACGAAAAGAACATATTCATATATGTCTCTTTTTTCATAAGGTTGTGGGAGACTGTTGGATGATGCCATTATGCCTTTATATCTTCAGAAATGAAAAAAATTAAAATATAAAATCATAGATTTTTTTATTATATTCAGTCATAATGTTGCAAACAAAAAAATTGAATTATAGTTTTCATAAAAGTGAATATGCACTTTCCATCTTGTTAGTATTTTATAAAATCCTTTTAGCTAACGGAAGTGATATTTCACCCAACAATTTTAATTGCAAGCTATCCAAGATGTAAATGAGTTTGTCTCTTCATCAGAACAGATTTGAAGAAATGTAGCATTACATCACTTGCTCACCAATGGATCCTCTGCAGTGAATGGGTGCCGTCAGAATGAGAGTCCAAACAGCTGATACAAACATCACAATAATCGACAAGTAACCCACACCTCTTCAGTCCAGCAATTAACATATTGTGAAGTGAAAACCTACTTGTGTGTAAGAAACAAATCCTTCAAGATGTAAATTCAAACCGTTGGTTCAAAGCTGAAATGCGAGTCCTCTATCCATGTCTTTACTTTCTCCAGTGAAAATGCTGTCTGAAACAGGAGAGAAATATGCACAGCTCAAGCATTGTTTACAAGTGAAACAGTTTAAAACAAATCTTAACAAATTTGTATTTTGATGTAAGAGGATGGAGTTCTTCACTGTAGGTCAGTTATTATGGATTATAGACTTATTCTGGTATACTGATTAATTATTGTGATGTTTTTATAAGCTGTTTGGACTCTCATTGATTAATTGTCCATAGGTTCATTAGGTACTGCAGAAAAGGAATGTCCAAATACGCTCATGATTTATTCTGCAGTATTGCTGGCTTCCTTGGCAAGCGCTGCTGAATGGGTAGGAGCCTCTAAGGGAGTTCTTTTGTCCATGGAGACATTGAGCCCAGAACATGAGTGGTACATGCTCTTCCCACTGATCTCATCCTTTAAACCTGCCAGGATGTTGTGTTTCGCTTGTCATCCTTCCTGACAGCATAAACAAGAGGAGTTTATTTTCCTAAAAGAGCATTATTTTACTCTCCATTAGTACAATATGCAATCAGATACGAACACTCTTCTCTTGAAAATGGAATAACAAGTTATGCATGTACATGCATCATATAAAACAGAGGTGATGAATGAATATGACGGCATGACTCATCCATTTCAAACAATTGGCAAACAATCCGCATAACTCATTCCATTTGAATTCATTCAGTCTCATTGCACTGTAATGGAGAAGGTTATTTCTGATTCACAACGGGAGCTCACAACTACTAAAGAAAGGCTTGTGCAACATTGTAGGATTTAAATTAAATACGACACATACAAGCGCAAATAAGATTGCTAAATCGACATAAAATAACACAAATAAATAGCTGCAGTACAAGTGTAACCGTTGCAGCATGCAGAGATTAGATCCAATGGGAATCCTTATGCAATTTCAATAAATCACATTCGGTAAATTATTACAAATGCGCCCAGTTTGTTCTTTCTATTTGGGCAGCTGCATTTCACTATCATGAATTTGTGTGTAAAGGTTTGATTCATTTACCTCAAACGGGTTGTTAACTCAACCAATAAATCAAATCTGTTGTATTTGTATATCAGATATTTAAAGCCAAATTCCAATTCCAAGTTGTTTTCCAGGAAAATTAGCATTACACATATTCACTCAGTGGCAAACGCCTTCATTTATCATGCTCGTTTAGTAAAGCATCTCGACTCATTTTTATAATTCTACTGCTGTCAACATCAGTCACTGGAAAGGATACAATCAATCATTCCTTTGAGAGCGAGTGATGGCCGTTTGACAGGGAGGGAACATTAGTCAGTCACTTTTTTGTTTACGCCACACAACGCCGCCTGCCAAGCCTTGGCCCCGGTGAGTGTCACTTGTTTTAGTTGGAATAGCTGGATGTGGAATTTCAATCCATTAGCAGGCTGGATAGCCTTCCCACCGGCTTTACTGAGAGTAGCAGCCATCAGATGAATGTGCATTCATTAACACCAGCGGACATTTTCAGCAGCAGATAACATACAGTCTCGTGTTCGTGGCTCATAGGATAATTGCTACATGACTAAAGCTTATCTTCTTCAAATCAAAGGCATGAAATACAACCCAGAGGAAAATTGCACGTTTTCATGGCTCAGGAGATTTAGTTCTCATTAATGCTTTTTCCTCCCTCAGATGATCTCCTGAAATAAGAATAGATTCGTATAAGAATAGATCATATTGTAGTATATAAGGACATCTCTTAAATAGGCCTATGGAAATATGAAAGAAGCGGTAGCTTTGTTTATACAGTAGGGAGACAGTTTGTGTGATTGTAAGTGTGATATTATTTTATTTCTTCTCTGGAGGCTCGCAATCTTACGGCTGTCTAGGAGAAACTATTGAGATATCAAAAATTATATCTTTGTGGTTTTCTTTCCTACGGGAAAGCTGTTCATTTAAGGAGAGGCCGGTTGGCCAAATGTTGCACCAGATGGATTTTGTTAAGATTTTATTTTTGTGTGCAAAAGAGAGTCAGTGTGCTTTTGTAATCTGTTAAAGATTTATTGAGTGCCCACCTTAGCAAAGATCTCCTATGGATTCCTCGATGGATCTGTAAATTGAAACATTATTTGCTAAATTAAAGAACAACCCAGGCTCATTTGAAAAATGTACTTTGGAGATACTTCTGAAAGATATTCGTGCACCTTCCGTGACACTTTCAAAATGACATGTCCTGTGATTTTAGTTTTATTCGAAACAGATGATTGTGACAGTCATAGCAATGTTTAATTTCAATGGTTGTTGTGTGTATTGCATTATCAAATGTGCGATGAAACCACGTTTTCTGAAGCAACCAGACAATATTAGCTTGTTTTTACAAGTCTTTAGCTCTTTTATCATCACTTGTGTTTTGTAAGACTCATATCGGAGCCCTTCAAATCCTCACAAGTTCAATGTTGAAACAGGTGAGTTAATAAACACGTTTCTTACATACAGTATGCGGCTGGTTATATATTAGTTATATAAATTATGTGCTATGGTTTTGAGGTCATAACATAGAATTGTGCAAGGAAGCGTGCACAAATAGTATTTTTGTAATCCATAATCTGAGTGTAATCATATTTTGTTTAAAAAAAGAATACAAGTAATTGGTGTTATACTGTTACTAGTGTTGATTTGCTGGAAACTTAAGTGAGTTGTGTGATATTTTAGTGTGACGTAGTTTAAGGGACATGATTTTTACAGTGAGCCTCTTGTTGCATAGTAAATAAGTTTGTAAAATAAATCAAAAGTTTCTAATGATGCTCAGTGAATAACTACATCCGGTTAGTAGCAGATGAGAGCCATCCATCAGGCTTGAATGAACATTCTGTAGTGCAAAAAGGAAGTGCAAAGACCTTCAGCAGGAAGAAGGGTAATTAAGTGGACCAAAAACAAGTATGAATCAATCCTCGCCTCGACCAGGAAGCCCTTGGGGATCGGAGCTAAGCTTCGTTCTGTCTGTGAAGTGCTGTAGAGGTGGAATAATGACCGTAGCTATAACAAACATTGTCTGCCTGGACTCTTGATGGATCATGTGAAAGTACCTTTAATGCCCCAACTCTTAATCCTCTTTCTTCTTTTCTCACGTGTTCACTTGTTCATTCTCTTATCCTTCACGGGCTAATCAGCATCAACTTTGGCTTCCATGTGTTTTTGGTTGTGAAGTTGCTTTCTTATGCAGCTTTTAAAGTTTGCTCGACTACACAATGTGTCTGGATATGCCCAGTTGTATAGAGTGCATGTTTTTGCACTAAAATATTGAAAATGTAGTGCATTCTCTGGTTGACACCAGATATACCAGTCAATACAAAAATAGACTCTTCAGATTATCACAACAAACTTAGCATGAAAGAACCATGCTTTTTGGTTTATAAGGAATTTTGTAGCTTCATGGATGCCATGATGAATAAATGATACACTTGTTGAAGAATACCTTCGATAACTGAATCATGTCCCCAGCATTAGGCCTGCTCAAGTATGCTTACTGTGGAGGCCAGCACTTTATATACCTGACGAAAGGGTTGCGTCCTCTGTGTTCTGCCAGCAATACACACAAAGGTTTTTGCAAAGATCACACTTTGAATTCATGCTAAAGAAGATTTTAGCATTCTCAAACATTTGATAGAAATGAGACACTCCAAGGTAATAATAAACCTTCATGAAAGCAAACAGAAAAATCCTGTGAGGACAAGAACGATCACGACACTCCGACGAGATCCGTTGTTCTCCTCAGCATATCTTTGATCTATTTACCATAAAACAGTCGCTATGAATGAGCTTTGTAAAATTCAGACTTCTCATGTAATTTCAAAGAAGAGCTCTTATCGTTCCCCATCAAAATCTCAAAGTATTTATAATTATTCATGCAGCAAGTAGTGTCGGTTATATAATGTTCTCGCAGTTGGGAAGACACAGATACGTGGGGGACCGACACAGATTGACTAAGAATTATGCAAGCGATGTCATGGAAAAAAACAGGCCATAGAGCTATATCTGTCTGCAAACCTGTGACCTTGCTTATGCAATCAACTATGATGTACATGTAATTAGGTTAGCTCCCCGAAAATGAGCTTTATATGTCATTATTTATTCAGCTTCATGTCATTCCAAAAAAAGAGCTTATGCTGTTGTATTCTCCACGCAACACAAAGGAGCAACAAAAAGCACCGTGGCAGTATGGCATGTGATCCTTTTCCAGATATTCTGAATTCAAACAATACATTCATTTACACAACACAAATTTCGTTATGCACTAATCGCCATATCTTTAAAATTACATTTGTAAAAATAAATAATGATGACTGTTTTCTACGTGAATATATTGTTAAATGTAATGTATCCCTTTGATTGATCATTTATCCAGTCTTCAATGTCATGTGATCCTGATTTTCTGCTCAATAAACATTTAGTATTATTTTCAGTATTGAAAACTATTTTTGCTGCCTAATATATTTGTGGAAATGTCTTACATTTCTTCAAGACTATTTGCTGAATAGAAAGTAAAAAAAAAAAAAAACAGCATTTATTTAAATAGAAACATAAATGTAACATAAATGCATTAAAGTGGTCAAAAATGAGTCACTTTAATGCATCTTTACTGAATAACAATATTAATATCTTGCAAAATAAATCAATACATTTGTACTGATCCATATATATATATATATATATATATATCACAAAAGTCATTTTAAAATAAGTGAAAAGCAGTTAATATTTTCATCCTCACACAGAGCTGTCATTGACTTTTGTAATGTTCTAAACTGAAATTAACAACACACATTTATGGAACGGAATGAGGATGAGGAAAGAGTCACATTATTTGGACTTCCGGCTGAAGTTGTCCTTCAGATTTGGATTTGAGCAGGGGAAGTTGGTCACGGATTGGCGTGAAAAAAGCAAATTATTTGGGGAAGACTGGTGCTCAACGTCCTTTAAACTTGATCTGAAGGCCTTCCTAAGTCCTAGAAGCTGACGGTTTGATTTGAACGGATGCAAGCCTGCGATCAGCTAAACAGGGTGAGTTCAGTGCTGTAGCTGTGATTGGCGGGATTAGGGTGAGGCGTCTGTGAAGCATCCATGTTGACAGACAAGCAGAGGAAGGACTTTAGTGCTTAGCGCGCTGAGGTTCGAGGAGGGGAAAAACATGATTGTCGGGCTTCAGAGAAGGCCTGGGATCAGAGGCACTCTAAATGAGTATAATTATCCATTTCTGTTGCCCCACATTCCCAGAGGGCCATTAAGAAGACAGTACATGAACCTGAGACCCTTCTGAAAACATTTTCAAGAAAAACGGAAACGTGTGATGAGTGCGAAGAGCGGTTAATATGCCCAACGTAATAAGATTTGCTGCACACTGCAGTTTTTGAATAGTAATGCTTAAAAGTGTGCTGACAAATGCTGGACAAGCTCATCTTGTGCTCTTTAGTGCTACTAGTAAACACTTTTATTAAAGCAGCTTGTACAAATTAATAGTATGATTCTGAATCAGTTTAATAAATCTAGAAACCCATTTCACCATTTTGACTCCTAATTTACTAATTCAATATTCCTTCACCTGGGTGTTCCTAGAGGAAAATGAAATCATTAGTTCAAGGTAATTGCTCATGAATCATAAAATCACCATAATTTAAATGAAATGCTGCTGGAAGATTGAAAGCAAATATTTCATAGCACATTGTGTACAGCACTTATGGTAACAGACAACATTAGCGGTACTGATCGACAATTTCAGGTGAGACAATACATTTCAGTATTCTTTATAGTAGCACTTTACAATAAGTTTCCATTTATTAACATTAATTAACTAGATTAGGTTACATGAACTAACAAATAAATAATTAATAAAACTATAAATTACATATAAATAAAACAATTATTATAATGGAAAATAACCAAAATAATGTTATAGTTAATGGGATAGATTACCCAAAAATGAAAATCCTGTCATCATTTACTCACCCTCAAGTTGATCCAATTCAATTGTCCCATTTGGAATATGCAATATATATATACACACCTTATTTAAAAGCGCATAATGACATCTAAATATAAAGTTATAAATCCTGAATCTATCTATCTATCTATCTATCTATCTATCTATCTATCTATCTATCTATCTATCTATCTATCTATCTATCTATCTATCTATCTATCTATCTATCTATCTATCTATCTATCTATCTATCTATCTATGTGTCTGTCTGTCTGTCTGTTTGTATGTCTGTCTGTCTATCCATCTATCGTGTAAGAATATAATGTACTGTACAGATGTTAACATACAGTTCATGTAGTAGTAGTAGTAATAGTAATAGTAGTAGTAGTAGTAATATTATTATTATTATTATCAGTAGTAGTAGTAGTAATAGTAGTAGTAGTAGTAATATTATTCGTGAGTAGCAGTAGTAATAATAGTAATAGTTATTATTGCAGTAGTAGTGATATTAGCAGTAGTAGTAATATAATAGTAGTAGTATTAGCAGTAGCAGTGATATTAGTATTAGTAGTAGTAGTAGGCAGTAGTAGTGGGCAGTAGCAGCAACAGCAGTAGCAGTAGCAGTGGTAGCAGTAGCAGCAGCAGCAGCAGTAGCAACAGCACAGCAGCAGCAGCAGTAGCAGCAGCAGACAGCAGCAGCAGTGGTAGCAGTGGTGGTAGCAGAACAGCAGTGTAGCAACCAGCAGCAGTGGTGCAGCAGGTAGCAATAGCAGCAGCAGCAGCAGCAGTTGAGGTAGCAACAGCAGCAGCAGCAGCAGTTGCAGGCAACAGCAGTGTACAGCAGCAGGTAGCAGTTGTTGTTGCAGCAGCAGCAGCAACAGCAACAGCAGCATACAGCAGCAGTCAGCAGTGGTGTTGGTTAGTTGTTAGTAGTGCAGTAGTATAGCAGTAGCAGTAGTGTTGTTGGTGGTTGCAGTGGTAGTAGTAGCAGTAGTAGTAGTAGTGCAGTTATTATTATTATTATTAGTAGTAGTAGTAGTAGTAGTAGTAGTAGTAGTAATAATAGTAGTAGTAATAGTAGTAGTAATAATAATAGTTGAGTGTGATTTACAGGAACTATTGACGCTACAGTATATCAGAGGAAATGCAACAATAAAAGAATAAACAATCTGATTTTGCATTGGAACATAAGAATAGCACATCTACAATGAAAGACAGGATTGTGTGGAGTATTTGAAGGACTACAGAGAAATTCACCAATTCACATAAGAATAGTCCATACAATTAGGGCACATTATACTGTGACATAATTAATACTGATTTTTCATAGGTGTGTTACCTGTATTTTAAATTACGAATTGCATTGTATTACATTTTAGGGTTGAACGAAATGCCCATAAATGCACTGGTAATTCTGCAAGAACTTACATTATTATTATTTTTCATTCAGGGGGAAAACTAGAAAACCTTATTTTCCGTTTCCATTTGCACAAGCTCGAAACAAGCCAAACATGTTTTTGGATGATATATATTTTGCTTTGTCTTTCATGTAGCATCTTCATTAAGACAACATCAGTCTCACAAGAGCAGGAAATTACAGTGTCTCTTCACCAGCACTTCATTAGACATGCTATCTCATGCACCCTGTTTTGTTTTGAGAGCCTCAATTTGGATCATCGTTGTAGCTCCTTGCTGTGCTTTCTGCTAGAGACAGCAAAACCAGGGCAAGATAAAAGGACCGGAAGAATAAAATCACACTGTATAAATTATACAGCAAATAGAACTTCAGCTGAAAGACATAAACGAAACACATTTCTTTTTGAGCATTGCAAAAGAAAGAAAGAAGAAATGACAATAGGCAAAAACATCAGCTCTGTATCTGGCATAGAAAGCATCTCCATATAATGGGCATGAGTCACGCATGAAATCACATTGTTATGTATGGGATTATGTTTCAATCCAGCATGATATGTGCATATAACTGTTTGTATCTGCACATGTCAGTGCTGGATAGGAAATTGGAGCCAGAAGCAATTTTTAGGTAAAGTACATCCCATAAACCTCCAGAAATATCAATGCATCAATCTACGGAGACTTGCACTTCAATGAAATATCTTTACATAAATGCAGTGCAATAAAATTTAAATAAATAATAATTAATAAATAAATAAATGTAATGCAAAAAATATGCATGTTGGAATATTAATGTTTACAGTAGGTGCTGACATTTCAACAACAACAACAAAAGAAGAAGAAAAAGAAGAATTATATATTATATAATCCACACAATTGATTCAATTTAAAACATGTTACAACCACAAAATGAAATTATTAAAATTAAAGTACAATATTTACTGATGCTCGTGCTTTGTTTTCCCTCTAAATAATAATGGCACTTCCTTAAGAATGTTGTTATTAAGTATCTGCATTTTGTTAGTAAAAAGAAAAAAAGAACTGATTACAATTAAATAAATTAAATAAATAGAATAAATAAATGTATTCTAAAGAAAACTAATTTCACAACTTTTGTTTAATAAAGAAGCAGAAGAAGAATATTTGTTTTTCTTTTTTTCTTTCATTTTATAAGTGCACAGTGTGGCAAACATAATGGCAACATTTCCAAAATAATGGCAAAAATCATTCAGCCGAAATCAATGGCAATGCCAATAAATGCAATGATAGAAAATTCACTCCTGCGTTTACTTAATTTTGATATTTTATGACCAGTCACAAACAATCAGCCACAGCCATATCACCCTGCAGCCCAAGACTGGTTGCCCACTGAAGCAGGGTTGAGCTGGTCTGTACCTGGATGGGAGACCTCCTGTGAAAACTAGGTTGCTGCTGGAAGAGGTGTTAGTGAGACCAGCAGGAGGTGCTCACCCTGTGGTCTGTGTGTGTCCTAACGCCCCTGTATAGTGACGGTGACACTATACTGTAAAAAAGCACCGTCTTTCGGATGAGACGTTAAACCGAGGTCCTGACTCTCTGTGGTCATTAAAAAACCCATGGCACTTCTCATAAAGAGTAGGGTTGTAACCCCGGTGTCCTGTGGCTGCCGTCGCATCATCCATGTGGAAGCTGCACACTGGTGGTGGTTGAGGAGAGACCCCCCCCCATGATTGTAAAGCGCTTTGGGTGTACAACAATACACAATAAAGCGCCATATAAATGCATCATTCATTAATTAATTAATTAATTAATTATAAAATCAAACTAACAGATATTATATTTTAGAATTGTGAGTGTAATATATTATGTAACATGATTTATTATATATATATATACTGTATATATATATATATATTTTTATACAACATATACTGTATGATGAGGGCATGGAAATGTACTGCAAAAAAAACATTTTTTAGTTTTTTTCCGTTGCCCACAATCACTGATCAAGTATAAACTGAATGAGAACCTTACAGTCTGTCTTTTTACATTACAGTATTGGAGCTTTTCCTAAAAAAATACTTACAGTGCATTTACATTTAACATGCATGTGTTCCCGTGAAATAAACTCAAGACCTTATTATTACAGTGCTGTAAATTTGCCGATATATGTTCATCAATCAACAATGTACATACAGCACATGACATCAGAAAATGTTTACACATTATTCCCTGGCAAGTTCACCCAATGTGACATTGGCTGCTCTGTGACTATGATGTAAGGCCTGTTGTTAAACGGCTTGAAACACTCAAGGAGTGATACATCAACCTGTTGTTTTTGTATTATATTTTTTTTGGCCAGACATCACAAGGGCTGGGATACAGGGAGTCGGTAATGCAACGCTTCCCATTTATCAAACGGCAGGGTTACTGTGGCTGCCTATCGCTAGGTGCAGTTTTCTAAACAAACAAATACATAAAAAAGCAGTAATAAATACAGCATGAACTCTAAACCAACACAAAACCCATCAGGGTGTAACAGGCACCGGTGCTGATAAGGAAATACAATAGTGGTCTGTTGAACCCCGAAAAATAGTTATACAGGATCATAAAAACATATGGTTATATCAGACTCACTATATGAGGGTGATCTAATTTGTACTTGTATATATGTTTGAGCAAAGTTTACAGTGCTAAATAATTGTGACTATCTAATTTCATTTTAGGAATAGCACAAACCCACCTATTAATTGCATAAATGTAATATTGTATGAATCTCGAAGGATGCATACACATTTGTACATCTATAAAGATGTATATGTGACTCTGGACCACAAAACCAGTCATAAGGATTTTTAAGCTAAATATATAAGCTTTTCATTGATGTATGTTTGTTATGATAGGACAATATTTGGCCGAGATACAACTATTTGAGAATCTGGAAAAAATAAATATCGATGAAAATTGCCTTTTAAGTTATTAATTAAATAATTCAGTTTTGATATATTTACAGTAAGTAATTTACAAAATATATTCATGAAACATGATCGTTACTTAATGCCCTAATGATTTTTGGCATAAAATAAAAATTACAAATTTTGACCCACACAATGCATTTTTGGCTATTGCTACAAATATACCCCAGCTACTTAAAGCTGGTTTTGTGCTCCAGGGTCACATATGTAAGGTTTTGGATGCTTACAAATACATTTCCACACATACAAGAGGAGATATTGCCATGACGTGGGGCAGAACAGAAAATGACATTTTGGATTATTCACACAAGCTGTAAAATATGACATATTAAGTAACAGGTAAATAACAGTCATTGAGGAAACACTTGAGGATAGTCAAAGGGTTGTTGTGTCCTTTTAAGAGAATTACACATTTGCATGAATTTAATTTGGTGTCTTTTGCTTTGACAGAAAGAGGTGGACAGAGTTTGGTGAAAGAAAACACTGCAGGTGGACAAACATTCATCCACAAGTTTTAGGTCAAATCCTAATCACCAAACTCATGCTGACCTACATTCAATTATATTTAGCTCTGAGAAATGAGAACAGCATCGCTGCGTTGACGTCAACATCAGGTTTTCCTTTCTAATTCTCTTTGCTTCAGTTGTTAGTTTAGCCCAATGAAATCTAAAGGGAGTTGAGATGAAAACAAATTAGTCGTGTTTTTGCACATAAAACAGCTTGCAGCTCCTGGAGAGGGGCCTTTTTGGTGTCTCTTTGTCACGCTCATTTCTCTACCCGTTTAAAACTGCTAATTCACCAAATATATACTAATTAAAACAATTTTCCACAACAATCCGGGAAGATGAAGCCACATCGGGTGCCATTTGAGGAATATGAATGCTGTTATATGAAGCACAGTTAGCCATGTTTATGGTAATTTCCCTTGGATTAGCCAGTAACCAACAGGTGTCTAGTTGCTATGGCGACCGCTGGCAGTTACCAGCCAATAAGCATGGCTAACTGTGTTTCTCACAGCATCCGAGAACTTGGCCACGAGCAGTGCGCTTTATTCGCTTGAATGGATGAAGTATGCAATCTGAATACTTTAGCTTTATAAACCACTTTATTCACTTCTAGGGGCCCATTGAGGACCAAATTAGTCCTTGTCCACTGTCCAAATCAACTGGATACTACTGAACACTTGATTTTAAGAATAAACACGGGCAGGAATAAACACCTAAACCATCCAATGTGTAATTATCTCAATTAGCTCTTGGCATAGCTTGCGCAAGTAAAGCAATATATTTCCAATTTTGCATTACGTACCATTTCCTACATAACCTCAGCTGCACAAAGGAAACAAGCACAGCATAAGAATATATTGAATATAATATAGGAGTTCATAAAATAAAAGCACTCTAAAAAAGGACTAAATTTAGGATTTATGTGTTTGAACTGCAAATACAATTTACATGCATTTGGATTACACAGTTTTAACATAAAGCAATAAACGTAATGAGATTCTTATTTGTCAATCATGCATAACTGAAACATATTTTTGTACTAGCGCTAATAAACTGAGTGTATTTCCAAAATACAGTATCCTACTTTATATATGTATAATTAATAATTCACATTTGTTTCAGTTTTACACATTTTAACATATTAAATGTTCCTTGTTCTTTAGCTAGCCGTATTTGAGCCATATTCTTTTCTTATGCAGGTTCTATGTAATTTGAATAAATGCATTTTGAAAATAAGATTATTTTACTAAAATCAAATAGATGCAAATAGCTTGCATCTGTCTTCATTTATCTATCATTACATACAGCATATTAGTTTATGTTAAAATGCTGTAATCCCAATGGATGGACATTTTTTGCAATTTAAAATACTTCTTAAATTTAGACATGTTAAAAAAAATTTGTTTGAGTGTAAAAACAATGCAAGAAAATAATTAAAAAGACACAAACAACACCATACAGTAGTTACAAACCTGTGGAGATGTATGTAATGTAATGCAAAACATTTCATTAACCTGCTCAAAAACACCCACATAGGGAGCCAAAGAATTGCATAACGACATGCATAAAAAATAAAATAAATATTCAAATAAATAACTAAACCATTCAGAAAACCCATTCAAAAAGGTGTGTAAACAAATTAGCAATACATAGCAAACAAGACTTTGATCATCTCCAGGCCAAACGGCAAACTAGCATTGTTACAGAGTTATAAAATGACTCCCAACCTGCAAAATTATCGCACTTTAACGTTTCCCCACGGCTCAAGGAGTTCCATTAAATACCATGATTAAACTAATCAACAGACTCATTGGTGCCTGTCAGATATCATCGCTGCCTTCTCAATTAGCCAAACCTCCTTGAACTCAATTGCAAATGTCGTCAATCGCATGGCATCTCCCTCCCAGGTCCTCTGTACTGCAGTGCCCCCCAGCCCCCCCACCAAAACAGGATAAGTGAAATAATCAGTGGGGAAATTAAACATCGTAGCCTCCCCTGACAGCCCCTCCCAAAGCCCATCATGCCGATTAAGAGTCATCATTTGCGATTTGTGGATTTGGAAGTATGCAACTGATGTTTTTGTCTCACTTATGTGCCACCAAATGGGTAATGCAGCCCTCGCTGTTGAAAATATCCTTTGGTTCAGAGTGCACATTAGCTCGGTGGCCAAAAACAATATCAGCTAATGGTACGAGGCATGTGTTAAAATGGAGATCATTTTGTTGATGGGGCTGGGAACACTCAGTTCCGTATTGCACAATTTTTGGAAGGCATCCTAAACATGCAACGTCTGCGGGTTTTGTCTTTAACATTGGAATAACGGCACCCCTGGCATTTGACCTTCTGATGCAGATATCATTGACGCAGATGGATGCAGATGAAGTTTTCTTGCTGTAGAGTTTGAACCCAGGACACAGATCCAGAAGACTCCAAATATGTTATCTGAAGATGTTGTTTCAATTCAATGCTCAAAGTTTTATTTGTGCCTGCTAATTAAGAGTTTCTTGAATAAAAAAAAATAGAGAAAGGCAACATACAATCCAAAACATCCAAAATAGGTTTAAATGGTTAAGCATGAACAAAATAATATAATAAAAAAAATGCAGTCACCTGAAAATCAACTCTTGCACGTTATTAATTACGTTAACAACCCTCAGTAGCGGATCAGTGTGTAACAGTGTGTCAAGGTCGGTCCTCTTATAATAGCCCATGTGTGGCTTTGCAGTGCTGCGACTCACCCTCCTCAGCTTATAAAGACAAGTTGTCCGGTCACTAGAATTATTCAAGCCCCTCGTCCTCAGATTCAGCCTTCATTTTTCGCAGCTATAAAAAGATCCACATCATGCTCAAAGTGGAATAGGACCCTTGAGCCTAGTGAGGCACTGGGTACAAAGCAGACCTCTTTATCATTGAGCAGAGGGCCAGGTCAGCTTCCCCCCCAGCTTCCTCTCAACACTCGACACAACAATTTAAAATCCACCGGCAGATACAGCTGTACCAATATTTTAGTCTGTCATGGTAAAGAGGGCAAATGGTGAAGTTCTTTTAAAGCACCTCTAAATATCAAAGTAGCATTGAAATAATCCATCGATCCAGCGGCTTCTAAACAACTAGCAATCTCCAAAAGGAGTTTGCGATTGTTCGATGCAAACTCTTTTTTTGAAGGCATCTGCTTGCATATTGGTAGAACAATATAATTTCATCTGTTCGTAATTGTTTTGTTTTGTATTTACATCTATTATTAGTATAAGGCAGAATAGCTGTTATTGATTTATCTTTGTTCCCCACAACGTAAGAACAGTTGACCCCATTTAGTGCCATATTGTGTGCGCCGCTCTCCTGCTTGAAGAATAAGGGGGTTGTGAGCAGAACCAATACACACAAACTACCTGAGTTGAGAGGTTCGCCAAGCGACTGGCTTGGTGGTATTGATCTGAGCTATTGAATGAACTCCTGTCAACTTACAATGGGCCTGCAATTGTTGGTTACCTGGTGAAAGCTATAATCAAGCTGGTTTTAATTTCCAAGAACATTCTATAAGAACCGACATCATATTTATTGATGAGATAAACATATTTTGGTCAATATAGTGCAATAAGTGCAAAGCAATCAAAACAATGAAAACGATAAAGGAAAGAGAATTGCGAATGCTTGTATAAAAATAGGTATTACATTAAAATAGCAGTATTACACAACATAATTATTACTTCAATTATTATTTATGAATTTTGACATAACATATTAAAAATACATATTAAGAATGAATACATATATTCATTTTTAATATATCATATTTCTTCTAATGTTAGCTGGGATGACCCTGTGGCCTTCCATCTTCCAAAAAAGTGCAGACAGCATACAAAGACACTTTTCTGAAATTGTTAAATGATGCAAAGTCTCTCTTCGAAATTGGGGTGTGCCACTGCTGGAAAAAAAGCCACTTGTACAATGCAAGCTACAGTAAGTGATCGGAAACCACAAACAAAATGTCCGTACAGAGAATCATGAGACATGACACATATAATATTGATGAGCATTAAAAAAATGTTGAAAATACATGGCAAAGAGTATACCAATAAATACAGTCCTTACTTACAGACTAAAGCAGATAAAGTGTCCTGCTCGGTTGGATGCACTGCTGTATAGTGATTCTGTCAGAAAGTTGTGTTTTTTTGTTTTGTTTTGTATTTAGTTTTTTCTTCTTGTATGCGATATCCCTCCCCGACCCCCTTAAATTCACAATATTCATATGATTATATCCCTGAAAATGTATTTGGGTGAGATTAACCTGTACACTTAGATTTATGAGTATTCAATCATCCACTTAAAAAATAGATTTTGCATCGCCAGTTTATATCACAACTCGTGCTTTCATCCATGTTCTGCGAGCTGTATTTATTTATTTTCATTCTTTATTATTTCTGTAATGCCATGTGGTTCTGAAATAAAAGTAACATAGTTCGGCACACCCCACTTAAGGTTTTGGATTTTTTTTTCTTTACGTTGATGTATACTGTGCCAAGGCACCCTCCAGTTTGAGTCAGTACAAGGGGAAAAATGCTTCTACTGCATTTATAGATATGCCAAGATTTAAAACTGGCTCTGTGTTGTCTGTTTCTCAAGAACTTCGAGGTAGTCCGGCTCTATTTGAAGTTTTGCCTTTAGTTCCAAATAGTCATTTCTATTGGGCTCCACAAAGACAGTACTTGGCACTGTACCATATAGCATAGTCTCTCGTATTCCTTCAGGGTGTAAGAACTGGCGCCTGACGTCGAAGTTTGGTTGGTATGTGTATGGGATGGGGCCAGTGTACTTATATTCAAACCTGCTGCCAGCTGTCGATGGGGATTTATCCGGCTCCAAGATCCCTCTGAAAAAGTGTTCCACATCCTGGACAGGGGACGGCTGCTCACGAGGCTCGATGGTGCTCACTGTGTAATTGGGGCTCCTCAAGGTGACCTCCTGGTCCTCGTCGGCATTACTCCTGTAAGTGACCTTGAGTTCATGCAGATCAGGGTAATCTTCCACAGCGTTCCCTTCACGGGACCTGTAGATTGGGTTTTTGCACATGTGACCTAACGGATGGGGGATGTATTCATAGACGTGACCCGTTGGGGCCTTGACCTTAGGGATGGATCGATTGCTATAGAGATTGTACTGCAAGTTGAAGGAGCTCACGTCAGAGTTGTTTGTGCTGGTACGGTCGCTCTGAGACTTTTTACGCCTCTTCATCACCACCACAAACAGGCCAGCTGCCACAAACACCGACATGATGAAAACAAGGAGGAGGCTGAGAATGAGGACAGACAAAGGAACATTACTGGAAGGGGTGTTAAACCTCTGGGGTGTCTCCGTCGTTGTGATCCTGTCTGTAGAAGGCTCCTCGGAAGGAACCACGGTGGACACAATGACATCGGAGTAATCTGGACACAACTGCTCAGAAGGAACGATCCGCATATCCTGTCCCGCAAGCCGCTTGGGAGTCACGCATTTGACGTCATTGACCACCGTTCCCGTGTTCAGCTGCTCCAGCCAGATCTTCATGCCGACCACATCGCAGGAGCACTCCCAAGGGTTCTCGAACAGGTCAATCTGAACCAGTGCTTTCAGCTGGTCCAGAACTCCGCTTACAGGCAGGTTTTGAAAGTGGTTGCTGCGAAGGTTGAGGCGGGAGAGAGACAGACTAGAGAAGATGCCTCCAGGCAAAGTTTTTAAAAGATTGTTATTGAGGAAAAGTAGCTGAAGGTTGGGCACAAAGCGGAAGGTGCCACCTACAATCTCTCGAATCTTATTATATTCTAAATACAAGTACTGCAGGTTTTTTAGCCCAAAGAACATATCTGCTGTGAGTCTGTCAATCAAATTGCCGTTCAGGTACAGCCTACGTAGGTTAATTAAATCCCCAAAGGCTCTGTCGTGTATGAGTGTTATCCGATTGTTTCCCAGGTGCAATAAATCCAGTCCCTCAGCCTCCACAAAGTCAGATCTACGCACGACAGGGATGTAGTTCCCTGTGAGATACATTTTTTTAGGATTGTATGGCTTGGGCTTCAGATCTGATATGTTCTCAATCTTCCTTTCCTGACAGTTGACATTTAGCCCCAGGTCAGATATTTGCAGATTGCATGTACAGGTGGTGGGGCAGTCCAAAGGCACGGGAGATTTGGTCTGAAAAGCAATGATGGGCCCATAGTTGTAGGGGTTGCCTGGGATTCGAGAAGTGGACTTGGACTTGGTTTTGCTGGATTGGCGGGTGCCCTTTGTTGGCCTAGACGAGGATCGCAGGACCGCTGAAGATGTGGCTGATGCTGTCACTGCTGCCGGCGTGGTCTGGAAATAGCCGCTGGTGCTGAGCGGGGGTGGGGGGCGCATCTCATACTCTGATATGGCCCTTCTAGGACACAGCTCCTGCTTTGAGACCTCGTCCAGATCCCTGCCATGGAGCCTGAAAGGAGTCTCACATACCACCTCCCCCACCAGAGCTGTATAGGCAATGCTCTCCAGCCAAGCCTTAAGCGCAATGAGCTCGCAAGAACAATTCCACGGATTCTCCTCGAGCTGTAATTCCACGACTTTGTCCATATGCTCTAAAAGGCCGATGTAAGGGAACATTTTTAAGCGGTTGCCCCTAAGATCCAGGTGCGTCAAGGGCACATTCCGGAAAATGTTTGTGGGCAGAGAGGACAACAAGTTGTCGTTGAGAATCAGCACAGTCATTTGTTGAAGCCTGCTCAGAGCATTAGGTTCAATAGTGCTTATAAAATTGTAGTCTATCTGAAGGTATTCTAGGCTCTCGAGTCCGACGAAAGTGTCGTCCCTAAGAATGTCTATTTTGTTATTGTTCAAATGTAATCTCTTTAATCCCTGGAGTCCGTTGAATGCCCCGGTCTCCACCTCAGATATGTCATTATTACCTAAATGCAAAATAGTAACTCCGGTATAGTTGATGAAGTCATTGACGGACAGTATTTTCAGCAAATTACCTGTCAGCAAAAGATGGTACATGGAAAACTGCACTGGGCTTATTTCCGACAGCCGCACAATGCCCCTGTTCTCACAACTGACCGTCAGAATGCCTTCCTTCTCCTCGCAAGTGCACAGATTGCTACAGATCTCCCCATAACTGTCATGCATATCAACCAGACTCAGAGATGTGGCAACCAGCAATATTATTTTCAATATCCAGATATGCATTTTCTTGTGCAGGAATGGCCCAGCTCACTGTAGTGCAGTTGCAGTTTGGGGTGTCATCTAGAAAAGGAAAAGACTTGATGAATGTCTGTTACATGAACATGCAATCTCTAAATCTGAAAACTACATTAAATGGTGGACAATCCCAAAATGTTACAGGAATATCTCAAAGACAAATGTTCAGGATCTGTCCCTTTAATGTAAAGCAAACTCTTCCTGCCTAATGCAAAAGCAGATTCTGATATGAATAACCAATCTGCACTATTCTGTAGCCTAAACTTTGCAATGCAAGAGGTCTTGAATTGATTCAATATTATTTGTAGGCTGTCCGTGTTTAATAACATCATATTAGTATCATACCAAACTCTATCAACGAGATCTATGCAAATGCATTGATTTATTCAATACAATACATCATGCATATTATGTAATGCTCATGATATTGCAAATACAACCACATTTAATTTCATCACGGCATTCAGGCACATTTACAAAGACATAGAAGGGGAGAACGAATGGGTAGGGGGGGTTGCTGGGCACTATTGCTTCTTTGCAATTTAAGGTAACATCGCCTGGGATAAATACTATCCAATGCGCAATTTGGGAACACATTTACAACATATTATCTAGCGGCATCTCAAATCTAAGATGCAAAACGGAAAGCCAGTTGCTCGTGCACTGAACAAATCGACATCTCCATGGTTTCCAACTTGAACATCTGCCGCTGAACGAGACAGATTAGCAAATCTACACATCATTGTCACTCTACAAAAAGCTTTAAAAAATATAAAGTATTTTTTTTTGTCTTAAACCAGATACCCTTGCCATACCCCAATGCAAATAATATTTCCCATACTCACCCCACATATCCGACGACTTCAGTTTTTATCAACTCTCAACCAGTATCGAAGTTAAACCTCAGAGTGCACGACACATCTACGTTTCACAAAGGTGCCTATGTTGAATTTCTCCCTTTTATTCTATATGTGACTGTCATAGCTCATCGCTCAGGCGACAAATACGCGAGTTGATTAAAAGCAAAAGCGACGCCATCGATTGTAGCCCGATTCCATCTTGATGGGGAACAAAAAATACTATATTAAACCATTTTGTCGTGTAGAAGCATTTGTATTCATGCGAATCATCCCTTCGTTCTCTCACACACTCTCTTTCTCCCCCCTCTCTCCCACATAAACACACACTTGGACGCACACTCTCACACACACACACACACACATTCAAATATACAGCACACAAGTCTAAGGCTCTATAATACGATCCAAAAGTCTACACTAGTCATGTTGATCTTCCATAAATTGAATTAAAAAAACGATTAAGAAGTAAACCGCAATGTAACTGAGCCGATCATCACAAAACAGCTCATTCATCGCGCACCTAAAGCCGGTCTTTCCAAAGCAACGCGTAATGCCTCATAATTGAGGCTCCTAAATCTAACGCCTGAAGCTTGTGAAGCACATACGAAGTTGTGTAAGGCATACATAACTGAATATCTCACAAGCCGACACAAGTGTTCAAGAGGCAGTTTTTTTTAAGCCAGCGCGAAAATTGCGTTTCAGCACCACGGACAGCTCATCCCGCGGAAAAACGGGGCTTCGTATGAGATGGCGTGCTTTGCTTTGGAAGACAATCCATGTTTCTTACCCGCTTAAACGTGGTAAATTCGAAAACATCATGAGCACGGCCAATCCATAACCTTGAAGACACCGGTGCCTCTTTAGCCCGACTGTATAATAATCCGTGAAGTGGATCGTGATCAGCCTGGGTTTCGCAAACTCTCCCTTATAACGTAACGGTCAGCTGGCTGAAAATAGGAAAAACGAAGTCTAGGAATTTATCTTGATGTGCATTGCCGTTCCCTGGCAAAATCCAACCAGCGCAATGTCCGTTTTAAACGAAATGTATCCACAAGCGAGGCAGTCTATCCCTTTTCTCAGAAACGGACGGGCAAAGTACGCATCCCCGAGAAGCTTGTAAGTGGTACGGCTGGTTTCGCGTTGTATATTGCCGGATGAACATGTGATTTCTTCGCTGATCTCTGGTTCCTCCAATGCAGTGTTGTCTGTTTTCATATTTCTGTATTTGTTATTCTTGTTTTGGCAAGAGGTTTCCATAAATCCGTCTTTGGAGATGTGTTACCATCTTAACTAGTGTTTCAACTGGTGGAACTTGGATTTCCATTGGCTCACTGTTGCTGTACTGTCGTCAGATCAATTGTAAATTTGGGGCAGGATGGAATATTTATGAGAGGACTTAAAATAATAGCTTCATGCACAATATGTTGCTCGCACACTGCCCTCTCTTTCTTATTTTACACAACAGCATATTGAAGGGTGATGGCGACGGTAAGACAATCGGAGAGAGAAAGAAGAGGAAGAAAAAGAGGCACTGTGTGTGTGTGTGTGTGTGTGAGAGAGAGAGAGAGAGAGAGAGAGAGAGAGAGAGAGAGAGAGAGAGAGAGAGAGAGAGAGAGAGAGAGGGGAATTAAGATGCCCATAGAGGGCAGTGTAATTCGGTAAAATAACTTTTTGCCATTTATATGCAGTGCACGACACATTTAACTTGTTATATCCTAGAGTTCAGTTTAATTTTGTACAATGGGCACAAGGCATATGCCAATTAAAAATGCAGCCAATTTACTTTGCACAAAAGAAGGGTATAGTAATGCTGTAAATTATATTTTGCCATTTACTCAACCTAGGGGGGAGAGAAAGACCTCAAACAATGCTCTATCAGACACATCGCCCTTAAGGCAGAGATCAGCAATGCTTCTAAGTTTGCATGGTGCAATATTTTACTTCTAATCCCCGATCTTTGGGAGAGAGATAAGATAAATGACAGGCATGCTTCGACCTTGGATTACTGATGCTTTATTTGTCACCTGCATGCTGATAGTGTACTGTGTCATATAAACAGAAAAAAAGACTCATAATGTGACCTCTGTAACTGATGCAACAACACCTACAGATGTATATGGATTTCACTGTTATATATATATATATATATATATATATATATATATATGTGTGTGTGTGTGTGTGTGTGTGTGTGTGTGTGTGTGTGTGTGTGTGTGTGTTGTAGAAACCAAGACTATTAATTTTACTTGACAATATAAATATCTAAATAGAAAATGTATTTCTTAGTTTCTGCATGTTCTAGTGAGTTATATGGTTTCAAATCAAGAAACAGGTTTGGGTCGTCTCATAATATATTAATAATAATAATAATAATATCACTTTTTTGTTTCCTAGAAATGCTAATTTGATAGTAGTTTGAGATAGGATGCAGAGATACCTTTTTTTTCATTATCAAAATCAGTAACATCTGTAAAAAGTAGTTTTTTTAATTTCTACAAAAATTGTAAGCATTGGTATCCCATAGCAGCATACATTTAAATCATGATAAACAGTTACAACCACACATATAGCACCCCAATAACATCGTAACATATAACTATATGGTTTTTAGGTATCCTATTTGTATGAAAAACATTAGTCTAAAACCATTCAGTATAAATGCACACATGCTATAGCTGCCTTTTACCACATATATATAATAATAAACCATTACTACTGTAATATAATTCAATGTGAATATCCCACATTTCTGTCACAATACCATAGTGCAGTGAGTGTTACTATAGTAAATCCATGGTAAATACTGGCGATATGTAGATTGAAAAGCCTCATGTCTCATTGCACACAGTGTTTCTCATGCTCGGCTTGTGTTATTAGCTGAATTCAAGCGTTTCACACTGACTGGATCTCACAGCGCTGCTTAGTGTTCACGTGACCGAGTAAACCATCTGCTCTGTGGCAGTTTGAACCGTGATCCAAGCAGATAAACTGTCCTTGTGACGTGATTCAAATGAGTCGCGCGGTCTCCTTCCGCTTGTGGTGCATAAACGTTATATCGAACATTTATCTATCTCTTCATATCGTTTTACCGAGGAAAATTATATCGCGATAATTCTGATTGTCGAATTATCGCTCGGCCATGTTAGGTTGTGAGTTTAATGAAAAGCTGACAATAAATTAAATCATATTTTTTTATTATTAAAATAAATAATTTTAAAACAAACTCCCTTTCAAGGAAAGTCTCTTCAACTCGGCGGCCATATTTGTAACAGCTCCGGAGCATGTACAAGACCAAACTTAATGAATGGGGGGGATCCTGAAATCTCAAAAACTGATCGCTGAACTCACTATTAAATTACATGTGTCTAATCATCATCAAAAATCTCAAATTAATTACCCCATGAATGTTGTTTCTTATGCTCAAATAGCGTTTAAAAAGCTTATGTGCAGGCTACACCAGCCAATGCGCTACGTGCTTATCATAACGTGCTTATACTGCGCATGTGCATTGGCAGGTCTAGTCAGGTTTCTATGGGACATTTGGATCTTTCTCTTAGAACGTGGGACTGTTCCTCCATATTGTGCACTGCAGTTTCTCCCATTCACAAGTATAGGAGCTTTGCATTTCTATAGTCCTTGTTTTAAATAAAACACTTACTAAAAAATATGAAATATTTGTATTTACCTGCATGCCATGTGATCATTAATCAACCTCAAAGAAACCGTGAGCATGCAAATGTGATACTTAATTATTGAAATATTTATTTAAAAATCTCAGGGCTACTTAAAGCAAATTTATTTGGAGTATACGGTTTAGATGACAAAACGTTTTGGAACGCCTGCATTACATGTAACTAAGAAATAACGTGAATGTGTGCATTTTAATTAGTTATAATTAATAATACATGTTTTAAAAAACCTACAGAGTAATAATTCAAATAAGAATGAATGTGTTCATCAGTAGTTGATGCAATGTTGAAACCCTTCTTAAACCTGAAATGATTTTTGTAAATCCAGCGGTCAAATGCTGTCACCACCTGACTCATGACTGATCTTTGTGTGAATATATATATATATACTATATATACATATATAATATGTATATAGTCAGTACGCTATTTTAGAAAGGAAGAATGTAAAGATGAAAATAAAAATTAGGGAGAATCAATTAATTATGAATAATTTATTGCTATTGTGTGAATAATATTTAATCATGTAATTTATTAAAAGGTAACTGTAGTCTGATTACTAGTATTTTAAAATGTAACTTACTCTGATTACAAGTAATACGTTTTTGGAATCTGATTACGTAATCCAGAGTGCATGTAATCAGTTATACATTTATGCATTTAGCAGACACTTTATATATATACAAACACAAAAAAAATGGGTATGTTCAGCTTTGGTTGATACCACAATAATTTACTGTTCAAAACGAATAAAGAGAAAAAATATATATATTTATGTACAGATAAAAATAATAGACTTACCATTGGAATACCTTTGCAATGCAATACCACATGCCATTTGTTGAAGGTAGCACAATGCATACTTTTTAAGCAAAACTTTTGACAAATCAAATGTTGTTAGGCAAAACAAAAACAAACAAAAAATACAATAATGAGCCACTTTGTGGTTGTGAAATAGCCCACAGTTACTGTGACAAACTACCCCTGCTGTTAAAATCACTGCCAGAGCAGCTGATTAAACATCATTAAGCAAAATGTCTCCCTTACATCTGGCAAAAATAAGCTCATGCAGCATTTTCTGTTTGGTTTGATGTTTTGTGATTCATCTACGGCAAACAAAAACATTTTAGCATGGTTATCCCACACTATATACGTATCCAAATACACACTTTCTAGGCTTGCCACACATTACACTCCTTAACTGCCGGCCTTAGATTTATAAGGGCTCAGCTTCAATTACACCTCAAGAGCCACTGAGCACTCAGAGTGTAAATAGAATTAACTCTAGCATGCTAAAGCTCACATGTCCTAAGGAATCTCCTCCTTTGTCCTCTTTTGTATGCTAATTCGTAACATCCACCTCCCTTCCCATTCCAACCAGGACAGTAAGTGAGTGTGACATCTACAACATCTTTAGCGTGGCATCGAAATTAACCACTAAGATGCGTTAAATTATTTAAGTCACAGGCTGTGGCTAATCGCATTAAACGGCTACAGTTATAGGACATTTCCTGTTGTGAAGGACATATCTCCAGAACTGAGATATTATTAACGTAATCTTTCAGAAAGTCCCGCTCAGCAAACAGTCAAAGCCACAATACATTAAAGTCACTGTCCCACAAACCGCACTGCTTCATAATACATCTAGCAAACACTTTCCACAAATTGGACACAACTGTTTCACAAAAAAATAAAACAGACCAAAATAAAGACCTGGACTGTGTCTAAGCACAGTAAGTAATTATACACACAGGAGTGTTTTATGAAAAGAAAATGTGGTAAATAAAAAATCATACAAAAAAAGTAGAATGTTAGAATGTATTGTATGTACATTTACGTATTTTCATACAATACATTCTGAATTCTAGATTCAAAATCTAAATTTGAGATGTATTTATTTATTTGCATTAAACATGTAATTACTTTTTATTCATTTTAGGAGTTTCAGTTTCGTGTGGAAAGTGGATTTGACCTCAAGTGAGACATTTACAGTATAATGAAAGATGATAGGAAACTATTTTTTATCATTCATGAGTGCATATGTGATGGGATAGACAGAATAATTGAAATGTGTTAAAGCGAAGCGATTTATAGATTTTAAAATTGGCCATTTTTAAATAACCTCGCAATAACTACTATAATACATGTTCATACAAATGAATGTTTTCCACCTGATAGACAATACCATACATTACAACACAGAGTTATCTTTTTAAGCTTAGGTATGCACCTTCAAATAAATGGAGAAGAAATGCATTACTTTGGCTAATAAAGTTAGCTTCATAAAGTAGGTTCTGATTCCAGAAAACAGACACATATGCTATTTTCCAGAACAAATTAAGTAATATACCTTGCACATGGTACATACATCTAACTGACTTTCTTTGGCTTCCACTATGGTATTTTCCCAGAAATGCCAGGGTAAACCACACTTTTTATGTATGTAAAAGCTTTTCCCACAAAGCACACCATAACCCCCCGGCCAAATGTCTCTAGACCTAACTTTACTGCAATGAAACGAGAGCTCACATATAGGTTTCATTTATTAGCCAGTCATAAATCATATAAAGAGGTACTGAGGCATAACAAACACATCACTCCTGGATATTACAGCCAGCGTGAGAGTGCATATTCCATCTTGACTTCTGCTCATAATGCGGGTCTTTGAAGGGGTTGTAATCAAAAGTTTCAAAGTTAAACCGCAGCATTTATCAGCCGGCGCTCTGATGTAAAATGTTGACTAGGATCCCGACTGAGGGGAGACAAGATTACCTGTTTGACAGGACAGACGGATTGCTGAAACACATGGAGGCTGTGTGTGGACTTACCTTTGTCACTGAACGCTGGTAAAGCACAAGCAGAAAACAAGAGCACAAGAGGAAGGACATCTTCTCACTTGACACGCTTGCATCAAGGTCATCAATAACAGAATACGTCATTCAAGTAGATTTTTAGATCAATTAGTGGCCCAAAAACAAACAAACAAACAAACAAACAAACAAACAAAAATTATAAAAAAGGTTAAAAGCTTGTTCAAGCAAGAAACATTTTTAAATATAAGCAATTATATAATTTATATTCTAATGATTATTTATTTTTTTACATTAACTTTATAATTTCATTGCAATTTACAGCTGAATTACATTCTGCAATTGTATTCTTTCTTTCTTTCTTTCTTTTTCTTTCTTTCTTTCTTTCTTTCTTTCTTTCTTTCTTTCTTTCTTTCTTTCTTTCTTTCTTTCTAATCAAATTCCATTTTTATTAGTTTTAGTTACACAGCAATGCGTCACATGATAATATCTACTTGTGGTCTGTCATTAGAGATTCATCTCTATCAGATGAAATCACTAACCCAAAGTATGAGCAATAGTAGCCTTAGAAAACACCCAAAATAATTACATTCAGGGCCGGCTCCAGGCGTGGGCAGGGGTGGGCTAAGCCCACCCAAATGACAGTCTTGCCCACCCAATCAAAATTAGACAAAGATTGCGTTATTTTTTATTGCAGTGATTAAAACCAATCTGAAGTGAACTGTATTTTGAGAAGTTTAAAATATAGCTGGAGACTGCCCCAATAATAATAAAATAACACCAGAAAATTGCAGCATTTGTCTTTTATTGGCTAAAATCATGGCGCGCTGAATTCACGCAGCATTTCAGTCTGTTGCAGAAAAACTGAGGCTGACAACGAGCAAAAACGTGCAGAAATATTTGCATGCTATCACGGGAAGTTTGTGAGTTACGTGGAGTTTTATTGGCATATGAATATGTATCATAGCCTACCACTGAAATTACCTGGGCTGCGTTTTCCAAAAGCATCGTCAACTTAAGTACATCGTCGTAGACCCATTGAAACCAATGGAGCTACGATCAACTTAGGGCCTAAGTCTTAGGCTTAAGATGCTTTTGAAAAAAGCAGCCCTGATTAATTCTCCGAGAATTCTCCGTTATGTCTCGTTCCCAATCTCAGGAAACAGAGGTTACGACAGTAACCGGAGCGTTTTAATGTTCTAAAAAACCCGCTCATAAAATGCATTCATTCATTGCATGGATGGCTGGGGCAAGAACATAATATAAGCATCTAAAATGCATGTAGGCTATACAGTTCAGCTGAAAGCTTACCACTTTTGGCGTGCTGTTTATGCTGAATGTATGAATGAAAATTGAAAGTATAGAGCTTGTGTGTGATGAAAGTTGTGTCCGTTACTATAGCAACAGTCTGCTTGACATAGCGTTCCCCTTATATGACGTAAACCAGTGGTTCTCAAAGTGTGGTACGAGTAGCACTATAGTGGTTCTCAGACTCCCTCCAGTAGTACACAGAGGAATGGCTAAATATATATATATATATTTTAAACAATACATTTTAATGGAATCTTTATTTGAGTAAACATTATTTAATTTTACAATTAAGTACAGTTTTTATTTAACTTTTAGGTATAACACAAGTTGATTTAATAATTTTATTGACCTGTTTTTAAGTACTTTGAGCGCGCTCGAGCCGTGCACTGTCTCGTCTGCGTGCCTTGTTTCATGTTGGAGCGTGGTGTTCGGATCCCTGAACACTCACTATTCATTGGCTGCATGCTTTCATGTTGTCATGTCTTGGGTGAACACGTGGCTTATGAGTTTTCTCATTAGTTACGTGTTCGTGCTGGTGATTAGTTTGCTGGCCGTGTGCTTGTGTTTTTGTTTTGTGTGAGCACATGGCCTTTGTCTTAGTTTTTTGTGTGCCATGTGCTCATGTCAATTTGTCTTAACCACACCCATCTTGTTACCTGATTATTGATTTATTTGTCCCACCTGTTACTCGTTACCCTCCTCAATTGCTCCCTTTAAAATCTCCCTGTGTTTGCAGTCCCGTGTGGGTTCATTGTTGTATGCTGTGTATTCCTTGTGCCCTGCCCTGCCCTGCCCTGCCCTGTCCTGCCCTGTCCTGCCCTGCCCTGCCCTGCCCTGCCCTGCCCTGCCCTGCCCTGCCCTGCCCTGTCCTGTCCTGCCCTGCCCTGTCCTGCCCTGCCCTGTCCTGCCCTGCCCTGTCCTGCCCTGCCCTGCCCTGCCCTGTCCTGCACTGCCCTGTCCTGCCCTGCACTGCACTGCCCTGTCCTGCCCTGCACTGCACTGTCCTGCCCTGCCCTGCCCTGCCTTGTCCAGCCAGTCTGTTTTTCCCCTACGGGGTAGTTTTTATTTGTTTTGTTTATATTATTATTATTTATAAAAATACAGTTTTCCTCCTGCATTTGAGTCCTCGCTCTTATCCGTTCTCTGTGTATTTCGTGTAATTCATAATTGATTATGGTGACAATAACATTTTCCTGTTTTGCGTTTTCAACTATACAACTGAAATTGAATGGATGCATATTTTACAATAGAAAAAATATTATTTTCAGTTCAGATTGAATACTTAAAAAAAAATCTTAAATTAGAAAGTGTTCGTTCCTTTTAATGTATTCCCCTAAATCCATTTAAATCGTTTAGTTATCTAGTTTATTTAAATAAATACCATTACAATAGTAGTCTGGTCTTTATTTTCCTCAAAATGACTGGTCCCCCCCAATGTTCTAGACATGATTATGGCCTTGTTTGCTATAAATACAAAAGTTAGTTGAAAAGAATCACCAGCGTAGAAACAATGATCCAGAGAAACAGAACAAAGAGAGCTTTTTTCAATAAAGAAAAAAGTTTAATTTGCTGTGAAAGTGCATGATATTCTAATCTAGGCTGTCCATGGAAGCTTTTTTTCAGTGTAAATATAATATAGTTAATATAGTAATATCTACAGTATACCCATCTTTTAGACTATGTGATAATATGATGACTAAAAAAATGCCCACCCAGGATATCTGCCAGCCCACCCTTCCACAGCCGTCGAGAACCGGGTCTGATTACATTGCACATTGCTTTTTCAAGTGAAATGAGAACTGTTGAGGAACTGTGAAATCAAGAGAATAAAATACATTATGCATGGCTTTACATCTGTCTTAGACTGAACAACAAGGTTAATGTCATTCTGACCTTACACTTGTTCTGCACCGTTTTCAACATCATGGAACATTTATTTATCTGTTTAGCCCATGCGTACTGGCCTCTTACTGCCAAAATAATAATACAACTATAGGGTGAGTCATTTGCTGTGCAAATGTGGTCAACATGTTCTTTTCACCACAGCACAATTATTAAAGACACTCTGCCGTCTATCAGCTGTTCATAACCTCATGAACCTCCTCGGCCAACGTATTCTATTTATTTCCATTGTGTCCAGACAAAGAGGCAACCTGTGAAAGTAGAAACCACCAGAGTAGGATTATCAATCATCACAATATAAAATAGCTGTTTTCTATGTGAATATATAGTAAAACGATCCTTCTGAAATCATTCTAATATGATCATTTGCAGCTCAAAAATATTTCAGATTATCATCAATGTTGAAAACAGTTTCATATGTTTTTGTAAAACTTTGATACTTTTATTTTATTTTATTAATAGTAAAGTAAAAATAACAGCATTTCTTTGATATAGACATAATTGTAACACCATAAATGTATTTTTAACAATTTAATGCATCCCTGTTGAATACAAATCTTTCTTTCTTTCTTTCTTTCTTTCTTTCTTTCTTTCTTTCTTTCTTTCTTTCTTTCTTTCTTTCTTTCTTTCTTTCTTTCTTTCTTTCTTTCTTTCTTTCTTTCTTTCTTTCTTTCTTTGATTGATTGATTGATTGATTGATTGATTGATTGATTGATTGACTAATTCATTCATTCATCTCTCATATGTATATGTTTACATATTTCTTAAAGTATGAATATATCGTTTTTTAGATCCTCAATTTTTCTCTTTATTTTAGAAGGAAGCACACTACTTTGTCAGCACTTTGATACGGCAAAATGGTAGTTGCATACAGCCTCAAAACGTCAAAAGAAGTACACAAGCCTTTCCTTTGTGACAGGTGTGGGTTTGAACGGTCTCTCGGAGCAGACGCATCAGTGCAGCTTCTGTAGTTTTTACAGAACATTACCCTGAAATGAAATGTACCAAATTTACACTTCTACTGTAGAAATTCAATCCTTCAAGAGGAACGGCAGAATCAAAATACATGATAATATAAACAAACAGCAAGCTGCTCCTCTGCTGGATACTAAAGTTCAAGAAGTTGATTTATTTATATGCTCGTTTGTTTCTTTGCGGGCATCTTTGTGCACAGAGTTCGGTGGCAGTGAAAAATAGCTGCTTGTTTCTTGTTCTGCTTCAAGTCTTGTAACAAACGGAAGCACAACTATTTAGCATATGCTATATTGCAGATTAACCATAATGGCTCTTTAATGACCAGATCATTACTCTACACCTCTTATTGAGAGTATCGCATTTGTTTGACATTCGATAGAAATCCACAGAAAGAGGAGGTTACTTCTGCCGATTATGCTGCGGCGAAATTAATAGATTTCTTAACTCACAAGAGGAACTATTTGTCCTCCAGTTTAAATTGGTCACTTAATTAAAACCATTTTGCAAATACGAATAAGAATATCATCATGCACAAATCAATTTTTGTTCAAAGCAGGCATTAAGCGCATTTTCCCTTTTTCAATTACCAGTTGATAAGAACATTTGCATTCATCTAAGTACATCTGTTATTTTCATTTGTCCCTGACTGGCATAAATATGTAGAACAAAAAAGTTATATTTTTTAACCAAATCACAAGTTATACACCCATCTCTCCATACAAAAGTAATACAGTCAACAAGTTAGAGAATATGATAACAACCAAAGCAAATTATCTGGTTTGGACTGCATTATTCACGGTCGAAGCTTATAGAAACGGAAATGCAAATATATGTCTGTCACTTCAGAGCTGAAAGCCTTATGGAGGATTCAATGGACACCAATGCGTTTTTATTTACCATGGAAAATCACTATAGAGACCCTGCTGGGACGACTGTCCATGCAAAGACTGTGCTACTCTGCTGTGTGGATCATTGATTTCTTTGAATCCTGCTGCTCGGGTTCATGGGAATGAACGCTGAAGGACTGGACATGTCGTTCTCAATGGGAAAAATCCTATTTGGAGCCTGCATTCAATGTATAGTATTGTTTGGACCCCCCGAAAAAGATCAATGTCAAAATCTTCTAGTAGCAGTATACTGTCAAACTATACAGTTTTAAAGAATGAAATCCCATATTTAATGAATACTGGATGTTAGGCTTGAATGGCTTGAAATGCCGCCATTGCAACAATTACCTCTTTAGATAAAGTATCTCTTAGAAACAGATAAGTTACTTGGTGTTAAACTGTGCAATATTATGTGCTTCCCCTCGTGTTTATTTGTATTTATTTTTTTCATCACTTGAGGGTTACAATCACAATCATTTAATAGAAGAACAAATGCATACTGATATCATGTGCTAGCAAAATCAACAACAAACAGTCAAACAATGTAACCGTGTTAATTATTCATGCCCCAGTGCATGCTAGGAAAAGGGAGAATGAGATTGATGCACAACACTATTAATTTAGTGCAAATCTTTTTTATTATTATCGGTTAGCATTTCTCATTTTCATTTAGTTTACACTGATGCACTGAAATAACTAAAACTGAAATAAAAACAAATAAAACTATATATAAAATGGCTTTGCCAAATATAATTACAAAAAAGGCAGTTAGGAGAATAAGAGGTGATTTTTTTTTTTTCCAATCCCCTTAATTATATATCTGGCATACAGTTCATTACCAGTAGAAAGTATTGAATAATATTTTAAATGTTTTTGAAATAAGTCTCTTATGCTTACCAAGGCAGCACATATTATCAGCACGTGTTCCCTGTGAAGCGGCTGAGCTACAGATTCACCTTTAGTGTGTATTTATGTGTCTGTTAGTGAAATGACTGGCTACAAATTGCATCTCAGATCAGTTACTTATTAAGTTTTACTTTAGTTAGATGCTGCTCATATAGACACAGCCATATACATATTAAACAGCACATATATGTCCCATATAGGACTAGAGTAAAATTGCAGCTTATTTTGATTCAAAACCACTATTTTGGACATAAAGGGCCATGTAGTTTCTAGTTTTTAGGGAGGTTTTTAGTCCAGGTAAATCTGAAATTGAATGTGCATGATGCTAACATCACATCTTCGCACTTTCACAGTCTCGGCTGTTTGAAATCAAATTGATAAAGCACAGCTTCAAGCACAAAACCTCTCCCTTCCCTCGAGCCTCATGGCCAGCCGTATCTAACAGTCACCAGTCCTCATTTTCTTTTCATTCACAGCCAGTGTTTCAAACCGGACAGGTCATGCATTGATAGAAGTATTTGATGAAATTGGCCCTTCTCTGAGCTCCTGGGCAGAAGATCACAAAGCAGACTGGCGCATGAGTTCTCCCAGGATGCTTTCTGCCCACTGAAACTTGCCTTTTCTCGTGTCCTCAGAGAGCCAGCGCTGCCAGGCCACAGCAACAGTTCAAAGAAACAGACAGGCTGGGCTCCACTAGGTTGCCCGTGAAATGAAGGAAGAGACGGTTAATGCTACAGCAAAGGACATTCTGCCGAGTTAATAAGACAAGCTGAGGAGAGCAAGTAGAAAGATACAAAAAGTATTTGGACACTTGAGTTTGCAGGCTGTTGGCTGTTTCTCTTATTATGTGGCGATACAGAGGTAAAGCAACTTCACTTATGTCTCTAATCTCCACCATTAGTTATGTCTCTTTTTATTATCTCTCGAACATAACTACGATCGCTCCAAATTAGACAAGAGCAATTGCATATCATGAGCTTATAAATTAAATCAATTAACCGCATACTGCGACGAAAACGGGTGCATATTGTCAGACAACCCAATTAGGTGACAGTAAAGCATGAAATAAGCACTGCTTTATGCGAGCCCTGCAACCTGACGGCTTCGAATGCATTTGGATTGGGAAAATGTCATGAACTCAATCAAACGCTGCAATCTGAAGATAATTGTTTCTCCTGTTTCTGAATGGCTCTTTTGTGTCGGGACGGAAACCCAAAACGCTGTCAACTAGCTGACATCCCCAGCCACCGAGCGTCACGTGATTGATTTCTAGTCGCGTTGGATTCTGAAAATATATTTTCTAGACCTTTCACACGTCCGCGAGCTACAAACCCCAGAGAAACATCTTTCTGCTTATTAGACACATTTTAAGGACTTGCCTTAGGAAATAAAGGAAGGGGGCCGAAGGCCTTTCTTTGATAAAGGTAATTAATCAAGCACGCAATAAATCGCCCAGCAGGGGAATTCACCTCAAGCTTTCGCAATTACCTTGCAAGATTGCACAGACATATGTTTACATTTGCATAGTCTCTTCATTTTGCAGGATGAAACCATGAGGAAGCTCTTCAGTAACACAGAGGTTGTGTGACATGGGGACGTGCGTTTACAATGTGGACACAACTAATTATAAATGCATTTAGGTGCAAAATCATGGCCTTGTCGATGCGGCTTTGTGCAGGCACTGAATATATATTTTGGCATCTTAAGTGGAGAAAAGTATATTTTTGTTAGCAAGTCGCTTGTTCATTGTTCTCTGTATTGATTTTTTTTTCTGGGAGCTTGTCATGTTGTCCCCTTGAGAGCTAATTTGCATAACATAATATCCATCCAATGACTTGTTTGTACTGGGAAAAAGGGAGAAAATAAGTTTGTGAGAGAAATAAATAAATAAATGAAACAAAGAAACGCATGAAGGCATCTCACATCACAGTTTCCCACCCGGTCTTCAGTGATGTTTCTCACTACAAACCTTTGAAATGTCATACGGTTTGACTACATCTAAAGAGAATATTTAAAGGAGGTAAACTGTGGGAAACTTGCAAAACAACACATGACAATGTGTGTAGGGTCATGCCATAGGTGGAAAAAACAAACATGTGTGAGATACATGAAGACGAGTCTGTCCTTCATCAGCAAACTCCCCTTGTGTCAGAGGAAGATGAAAACCTGTTTATTATTACTGCTTAACTGAAGAGCTCTTGGGTCATATCAAGTGTAATTCAGCAATAAAACTAGACAAGTTTTCCCTCTGAGCAATGTGAAAAACATATCGCTGTACTGAAAGCGCCAGCTTCTTTGCACTATAAATTGTTTCATATATATATATATATTGTGTTTGTGTATATAATACACAGGCCTGTCAAATTATTAATATTTGTATTCATCCGTAGAAAAGTCTCATGAATTAAATTCAACATTTGAAAAATTACATACAATAAAAACGCCATTTTACTTATTTTTAACAGGTGCATGTGTGTATAAACTAATCACACTGATGCTTGGTGTATAAATACATACATACACACCACTATAACACAACATCTGGAGTTACAGCCATCTTATAAAGCCTTTGGTTAGTTTATAATGTTAAACTTAAATCTGCACTGCATGATACTGTTGTAAACTCTGTTCTTCTAAAGTGTAGAAACTCAGAAGAGAAGACCAGGAGACTTCGGATTCGATCGTAGGATTCTTTATTGAAAAAATCCCAGTGTGATGGTAGGCTGCAGTCATCGAAATCTCATCTTAAGTCATTTTTACAGGGTATCTTTATAGTCAGGATTGGAGGAGGGACTTTTTTTAGGTTGAGACAAAACATCAAAGAAAGCAAACATCTGAGGGCAGCGTTAGTTGGTTCCGGGAAACTTCCCGTGGTCCAATAAACCTATCGAATCCACGTCTGGCCAGGACAAAACCTATTTGCAGATCAAAGGTTGAATCTCTCAGTTGTCTGACTCATTGACAAAAGGCACAGCTGTCCCAAGCCCAAATGGTCAGGAAACGATCTCAAGCACCTTTGCCTTGCCCGACACCTCTTAGTCAGGACGTGAATTCAAATCAAACATAGAATAACATTTGTGATCCTTCAATTCCCCCTTTGAGAGTTCTAATAACTCTCACAAAAATACAAATTTAGACACTTAAAAGTTAATTCTTGTAACTTGTAATCGTTACAGGCACATTGTACATGTTCTGTGTTGCTTATTTGTAATTGCATGCTGACACAGAAACAAAACATGCAATTAGGGTCCGTGAAGATTTTACGGGTAATAGTCTCTGCGTTGTGTATTTTTATTCTTTTTCTTCTTCTTTCTTTTCTCTTTCTTGTGTGATAGTTGGCTCGGTAATGGGTCTAGTTATTTTCTAGAGGTTGTGGTTTCAGCCGCAGGTGAGAAGGGTGGTGCATATGGATCTCAGGACAGCCATCAAATGGTATCTGCACAGAGGAAGAAAGAAACACAAACAAGAGAGAACAACGGCACAGAGCAGTATTTGTTGTAGAGTCTGCAAACATTAGGGTTGTATCCTCTGTTCAAAATATAGTCTGCTATGGTTGTTCCATCTTTCCCTATTTCTTAATTCCTGCGACACCTAAAGAACAGTGAGGAAAGGATGGACTAATGGAGGGGAAAGGCCTATGAGGAAATCTTCACCTCAGGGTTGGCCCCCGAAGCCTGTTGCTTTCGGTTCTTCCCTGGGCTCCTCACTGGTTCTTGTGTCTGCCCTATCCTATCCCTGCAGGGGGAGGAACAACCTTACAATGTGACACATGAGTCCAAGTTTTCCTTCCCTGACACAATACTGCAGCTGCTGTAATCAACATCACTTGATGTGGTCCGTACCACTTAGGCTCTAATGGCTTGTTTTTGAATGCCTTTATCATGACCCATTGACCTGGGATGATTGTGTGTCCACCTTCTGGTGGAGTCTGCCAACACGACTCAACTCTCTCTTTGGCACTCTGAACTGCCTTTGTGAGGTTTTCACAGTAAGCGATCAGGGCATCTGAAGCAATGTGCACATCAGCATTTCTAAGATCAATCACACCTGGCATCTGCATTGGGCGTCCAGTAATAATCTCATGAGGGCTCAGTCCTACTGATCTGTTAGGTGATGCTCTCATACTACACAGTACTGCGGGCAGTGCTTCAACCCATGGTACTCCTTCCTGATGCATTTTGCTTAGCCTGGTTTTGATTGTTCTGTTTGATCGTTCAACCTGTCCTGATGCTTGTGGCCTATAGGGACAGTGAAGGTTCCACTTAATCTTCAACATTCTAGACACTTCCTTGAATACCTGTCCTGTGAAGTGGGTACCTTGATCTGAGTCAATGCAATCTGGTAATCCCCATCTGGGAATGAAATCAGTGACAAGACATTTAGCAGTATGTGCAGCTGTAGCGCCCCTGTTGGATAAGCTTCTACCCATCTTGAGAACTTGTCTATTACTACCAAAACGTCAGTTTTTCCTTTACAAGGGGCAACGATATGTAATCAACTTGCAGGTGACGAAATGGCCCTGGTGGAGCTGGGGTATGTGCTGCTGGTGTAATGGCTGCTGGTACATCATTATTTTTCTGACATGTAACACATCTCTTGACTGTTTCAGTGGCTGCGTTTCTGAATTTTGGATTCCACCATTGATTTGAGAATCTGTGATTCATCGTTGCTGGACCACTATGACCCAAACTGTGTATTTGTTGAGCCAAATATGGCAACAGTGATTCGGGAGCAACATACTTTCCCCTTTGGTCCAGCAGCCGGATGAATCCACAGTGGCTCCTTTGTCTAACCATGTCCATGCTTCATATAGAGGAACGTCTTTATACAGATCAACGATTGATTCAGGAGGTAGAATTATCTTCTGTGCTGTACTACCTGAACACACTTGTACAGTTGCATAGAAACAAGCCTGTTTAGCCGCTACATCAGCAAGAGCATTACCTTTAGCTTCCGTAGTATTAGTTGTGAGATGTGCTTTCACTTTGATCACTGCTAATTTCTTTGGGAGTTTCATGGCAAACATTAAATCTTTCACTAATCCAGCATGCTTAATGGGGATCCAGCAGAAGTTAAATTTTCTGGTTTGCCAAATGACACCAAAATCATGAATTACCCCAAAAGCATACTTGGAATCTGTGTAGATATTTGCAACCGATCCTGAAGCTAGCGTGCATGCTCTAGTTAAGGCTACTAGTTCTGCAGCTTGAGCTGAAAAATGATCTGGAAGACGACCTGAAGCAACTACTTCAGTGGTGGAAGTTACTGCATATCCTGCTCGTCTGTTACCTTCAATAACTTGAGCTGAACCATCAACAAACAACTCCAATTCTGCGTTCTCTATGGGAGTTTCTGCTATTTCACTTGTCGCTGCATATGTAAGCGTAACACAATCATGAGTCATTTCGCCTTCATCCTCTAACACAAATTCAGTCATTGCAGACATCATACATGAGGATGGGTTCGTGACTGGTGCACGCTGTATAACAATATTCGGGGCTGTGAGAGTTGCTAACCAATTTCCCCAACGGGAGGAGGTGACAGAAGTGACTTTTGGTTGATTCATTAGTGCGGACACTGTGTGAGGGCATTTTACGTTTACAGTCTGACCTAACACCATTCCTGATGAAGCCTGAAGCGCTAGATGAACTGCCTGTACTGCTCTGAGGCATGGGCCCATACCTTGAGCGACTATGTCAAGTTTACCGGAATAGTAATGAATTGGGCGTAAGCTGCCCCATGATCTTGCATTAGACATGCAGTCATAAAGCCTAAGTGTTCATGGACATAAAGCACAAAGGGTCTATCAGATTGGGCAATTCCTAATGCTGGTGCTTGACATAGTGCTCTCTTCAAATCATTAAAAGCTTTAAGATGAAGTTCTTCCATACAAACAGTATCTGAATCTTTACCATGGCCTTTCAACAAATCATAGAGAGGCTGAGCAATCGAGGCATAGTCTTCAATCCAAGGTCTACAATAACCTGTTGTTCCTAAAAATGAGCGGAGTGTTTTAATGGTATTAGGCGGAGGTATGGCTTTGACTGAAGCCGCTCGATCCTGTGTAATGGATCTATTTCCTGTACCAATTGTTTGACCCAGAAATGTGACTTGCTTTTTAGCGATTTGAGCTTTGTGAAAGCTGCATTTGTGTCCTTTTATGCAAATAGTCCAACAATGACGCCAATTCAGTTTGATGTACCTCATGATCTGTTGAGGCAATCAAAATATCATCGACATATTGGATCATAGTGGACTGTTTTACCGGACATTCTGGGTCACACAAATCACGTCTGACAGCCTGATGATATATGGTTGGGGAGTTTTGAAATCCCTGTGGCAATCGTGTCCACTGGTATTGTTCATAGTCAACTGTAAAAGCTAACCATGGCTGGCTGTCAGAGTGCAACGGTACAGAAAAGAATCCATTAGACATATCAATTACTGAAAAATCTTACAATCTAATGGTAAGCCATTACAAATTGTAGATGGATCTGCCACTAGGGGTGATTTTTTCAATATGTTTATTGGCTACTCTGTAGTCTATTGTAAGTCTCCATGTCCCATTAGATTTCTTGATGGGCCATATGGGTGAATTACATGGACTGTTGGTTTTAACTAGCACTCCTTGCGTCAGCAAATTTTCTACAATAAGTTTGATTCCCTGTATAGCTTCCTTATTAATCGGATATTGTTTGGTGACCGGAGGTGGAGTTCCTGTCAATTTAACTGGTTCTACACCTGTCAACAACCCACAATCATCCTTGTCTTTAGCCCAAATTGGATGATTCTGTAAGAAAGCATACTCGGGAGGGGTTGCATTATTGGTAGAAATCTGTGCTGAGGAAATTTTTATGCTAGTAGATTCTGAGGACATGTCTAAAGTTAGATTTATTTGTCTCAGAAGATCCATGCCTAAAATTGCACCTGTATTTAATGGAGCGCATAGCAATTTTGTAGTCAGAGTTTTTGGGCCAAATTGTACCTCTATGGGCGGAGTTTCATACAAAACAGAATCTTCACCTATTACACCAGTTAAACAAAGTTTGGTTTTCTTGTATGGGATGTTTAAACCTTGTGCCAATTTTGTAGGAATTACTGTAATTTCTGCACCTGTATCAAGCAAAAATCAATCTCTTTCTCTTTTATGCTACCTTTCACAAAAATTCTTTGGTCATTGTGTTGGATTACAGGGGAAAGGTAGCTACTCACAGCCCCAATAATTAGTTTTTTTCCTGGTCTTGTTGTGCTCTTAGAAGAGCCTGAACTAACTGTCCTATAATTTCAGTGGTCACTGGCGGAACTACTTCAGGGTTGTGTGCAGGCTGAGAAGGAGCAGAATTATGCATAGCATTTCTTTTACTATCTTGCAACTTCTTCCTACACTCTTTCTCCCAATGTCCTAATTTTTTACAGTATTTGCATTTGCTTTCTCTTTTAGACCATCTATTGTCTTGTTTCGTTGTGTTAAATGTAGCTGCTGCTACTCTTACTTTTGCCTTGACATCAGCATCTCTTTCCCATGTAGTTAACCTGTCTAGGTTACTTCTGAGAGTTCTGTTAGACCAAGTTAGATCTAAGAATGGTAAAGCTTTTCTGTATTCGGCTACAAGGCCATCTGACCAGATACGAACCAAGGGTCCCTTGTCATCCAGAACACCTTCAGGGTCATCAACAATTCCACTGTAGATTACAGCTGACTGACAAAATCTTTCAGTATATTCACTCACAGTTTCTTCTTTCCTTTGCACACAGGTAGTAATTCTAGACCAATCTATTTTGGGTCCTAAGATATTCTTTAGGATTTTCAAAATACCTTCTCTTAAATCACCCTTACTGGCATTTCGCAGTTCAGAAGTGACAGCAGATTCAAAACTGTTGAATTCAGATTCAGTTAGTATTTGTGACATCAGCTGCGTGACTTCTGCCAACGACATGTCATAAAGACGCATTTTACTGATCAATGTTCTTCTAAATTCAGAAAAATGTGTGCATGCTGACGGTAAACTCTGAGATAGTCTCTCTATATCTTTAGGACATAAGCTTTGGCAGCAGTTTGTATTTGCACAACAGAAGAATTGAGAGGAACACTATCAGTTTCCTCAATCCCTGAGATCTTCTCCTAGCCCCACACACATTGAAGGAATTTACAGGCACATCAGTTACTGATTGGAGAGCTACATCTGTTTCAAAGAACGCTTGTAAATCAGGGTAAATGTTATCAGGCTGACTAACTTTCACATCAGTTTTGCTGCAACTTTCTTGAGGTTCAATTTCTTAGTCAAAGTGGATACTAGCACGGAGTTCATTGTTCTGTTTCTCTAGCTCTGAGTTACGCTGAGACTGTTGTGTCGCTAGCGTTACACTGAATTCTCTGTGACAACAGATAATGTCTTTCACATTGTTCTTACGAATGCTTGCTCCTAGTACCTTTTACACTCATCTACCGACCAAGTCTTGTCTGGATGAATCTCATATTTCTGCGTTAGTTTTGTCTAACTTTTTCAGTGACTATTAGGTCCATTTGTTCCCCTAACAGTGTTTTGAATTCACTATCTGACCACAGAGGAGTCGCAAGACCCATCTTTTCTGTGGTTGGAATCAGCCTAGCATTCCTTCTGACCATTTTGTAAGTTTCTTGGTACCACACAAACAAAACAAACACTTCTCTGATCAACAGAGGGTACACTTGTTTTTAACACGTAATGCCAAAATCTTCCCTGCCTGAAAGAACAGAGGATAAACCAAAATTAGCACGTAATGCTAACCTTCCCTGCCTGAAAGAACAGAGGATAAACCAAAAATTAGCACGTAATGCTAACCTTCCCTGCCTGAAAGAACAGAGGATAAACCAAAAATTAGCACGTAATGCCAACCTTCCCTGCCTGAAAGAACAGAGGATAAACCAAAAATTAGCACGTAATGCCAACCTTCCCTGCCTGAAAACAGAGGATAAACTTCCCTGCCTACAAGAACAGAGGATAAACTCTTCCCTGTCTGAAAACAGAGGATAAACTTTAGTTAAACAAACCCTACAGATGTATGTTAACTCTTCTCTGACGGCACAGAGGATACAAAAATTTGTACTGGTCTTAGGTTCTTTTGGATTAGAGACAGCACTCACCAGAGAGAAAAATTCAGTCTGGGAAAAAGGTTCAGCTTGAAGTTTCGCTGGATTCCAAAAGATGCAGATCTTTGTTTGAGCTTGAAGTTTTTCAGGTGAGGAAGCTGGAACTCTATCCGGGTCACGGCAGCATCTGTTGAAAACTCTGTTCTTCTAAAGTGTAGAAACTCAGAAGAGAGACCAGGAGACTTGGATTCGATCGTAGGATTCTTTATTGAAAATCAGTGTGATGGTAGGCTGCAGTCATCGAAATCTCATCTTAAGTCATTTTACAGGGTATCTTTATAGTCAGGATTGGAGGAGGGACTTTTTTAGGTTGAGACAAAACATCAAAGAAAGCAAACATCTGAGGGCAGCGTTAGTTGGTTCGGGAAACTTCCGTGGTCCAATAAACCTATCGAATCCACGTCTGGCCAGGACAAAACCTATTTGCAGATCAAAGGTTGAATCTCTCAGTTGTCTGACTCATTGACAAAAGGCACAGCTGTCCCAAGCCCAAATGGTCAGGAAACGATCTCAAGCACCTTTGCCTTGCCCGACACCTCTTAGTCAGGACGTGAATTCAAATCAAACATAGAATAACATTTGTGATCCTTCAATACCTTCTGAGAAAGCATTATTTATTCCAACTCTGGGCTTAGCACAAAAAAAATAGCAAAACACCTCTGGAAAACATTCATACAGAAACAATTTAAAATAAAAACAGGTACACCCTGAAAGGCTTTAGAGAACAGTATGCACAAAAAGCCACTATAAACCCACTATACAGGTGAGTCAGAGATTTAAATCAGTAAGCCACTTGCAACACCGTATTCATTTAGCAAAAGACGTCCGCATCATTTCACATTAGCCAAAGTAACACTCTATTTGCCTGCATTGTGATAAGGCAAATAAATGAGAACTATGTATATTTGCACATTTGGACTGGTGTAATAATTTGTCAAAGTAGTATTTGTGTATTAATACAGATTGAATATTCATCACACTACTAGCAACATGACATTGCCTTGAACTAAGAGCTTGTTACATTTCCAGTTACATGAATCGATAAAGTAAAACAAAAAAAATGATAACTATGCATTAATCAGTGAACATTTTCAATATGAATAAACTTCATAACAAGAGCACATGAGAAACAGGAATGAGAGAGAAAGAGAGAGTCATCTGGATAGCGGGTGAACAGGATTGGGGATTTATTGTGCACAGCTTGTCGGTGTGTTGGCCGCTGACTGCATCTGTCAGCAGAAAATAAATGGTGACAAGTTTTTAGTTTTAAGGTCAGAACTGTAAAGTACAACTGTTTAAAATGATTTTCTCTTTGACAGAACTCAGTTTGCTAGCCATCACCTCAGATGTTAGGAATTGTAGATTTGTTTGTGATGTTGAAAACAGCATCGTTCACCTCAGTTCCTGACCTTAAAAGGGTATTTCAAGCCACATAAAAAAACAACAACATAAAAGTATCCCACACAATGTGATCACTATACTTTGGCTTTTGATGTTTTAGCAAGCTATACTTAACTACAACCGGAGTCATATGGATTCATGCATGAATAACAGCAGCCTTAACTACATGTTAGTACAAGTGTGATAGTTAATGCATTAATGAACATTTATGGGTAAACTAATTCAAACAGCCTATTTAAGAATGAATAAGAAATACTCTGAATTTAATTCTATCATAATTTGAGCGTTTGACATCTTCAGTGAAGTGAAGTTACGTGTGGTCAAGTATGGTGACCATACTCAGAATGTGTGCTCTGAATTTAACCCATCCAAGTGCTCACACACACTGTAAACACATAGCAGTGGGCAGCCAATGCTCAAGGGTCTCACCTCAGTCGTGGTATTGAGGGTGGAGAAAGCGCTCTGATTGGCTGTTTCACAGTGCCATTCACCAGCAATAAGGAAAAACAGGGAGGACAATATATATTTAAATACTTTCTCTCAAAATTATATCATCGGGTAATTATACTGTATATAAAACGTGGGCATCAGGGAGCCGTTATTAATACGCGAGGCATTGAAACTGCTTTTGAACGATCAGTCGATCGCGTTATAGTTTCACTTTCAAGAGACGCGATGCACAAACTCTGTTTATATTATGGAGCAACAGTACTTACCACACATTTCACAAGATCAGATGCTTGTCAGTGGTGCTCAGGATCTGTAAATCATTCGCCATCATCCTCATCTCTCCTTACTCTGTTTATGGGGTAAGTGAAATCTAATGTACTGTAACAGGCTACAGCTAACACGGAGCAAACCATGTCCCTTTAGTGGCTCTCGTTATTTTATTAGAATGCATCATTTGCTTTCCGTGCCTTTCTGAATAAAGACACAACCCATCCTTGCACTTCACATCCCCTGCACAGCCTGGAACATTACATTTATTTCCATGATCTGCCATTTTCACTGTTGTCCGCGCTTGTTTATTTACAACACCTGCAGAACTTCTGATGGTTCAGCTGGCGCTTGCCTAGAACATGGGCGGGTCTATGGAATGATGGGGCGGAGTGATCCCGACTGTTGTGTCACAGTTGGTGTTATGTTCTGTTTCGCCTGTTTTTCAGTGGTCTTTTTAATCACGATATTTACATAAGAAGGAGGAAACTATGGTGTCTGAGGCTCACTCTATGTCATCTCCATGTACAGAACCGTTATTATTTAACTATGCCAAGGTAAAGACAGTTTTTCATTATATGGCACCTTTAATGTTCATTGAATGATTTGATATAAAAATCCTGGCTATTTGTCGCTTCACATCATTTACAATATAGCATAAGAACAACCACCTAGAACATACCACTTAATTTCCTTAACATTCTCACTGGTTAAACCAGACGAACAAACTCGTGTGTTTGTAAAGCCTTCTGCCCTCCCACTGTGGGTGAGATGTGGTGTCAATTTCAACTAATCTGCTCTTGACAAAGCGTTAGCTTTAATTGCTTTCCATCATGTGGACTGTTAGCCTTAAATGACGAAGGTGCAAGGAAACCATTCATTCGTGTAATCCTATTACCAGGCCTGGCTCACCACCTCTGAACGCCAACCATTCACGCTGCCCAAGTTCTCTTCCAGCAGTAATACACCCAAACAAACGACCTCTGCTGTTCTCAGCGCTGTCAGATGAGAGATTAAAGCCCTCACTCAAAGGCTCGCTGCCATCCATGCCGTGATTGAATGTGCTTGTGATGATTCAGAGAGGAACATTGCGTTTTCCTTTTAAGACGGCTTCCCTGCTGGAAAGACCAGTGTAGCCCAGTGTGAATTTGTGGTTAAGCCTAGTTTTAATTCTAGTCTAGCTGAATATGATCAAACATCAAGATTCAGACAGATGAGATTAACACAGCTGCAAATTCTATATGCTTCGGTTTTTCGCCATCATTGTTTTGTAATTTACCAAACATACAATCTTGTTATATAGAATAATCTAAATCTATATGTACATCCATAGACCATAACAGGACATTTTGATATTTGTTTCAAATTCTGCCCCGCCCACAGTTAATCTCTTTGTTCTAAAACCCTGATATAAATAGCAGCTTCACATAGACTCAATGTTATTATGTTACATTTTATTTGAATGAAACTACACATAAATAAATACATATTGAAACAAACTTGAAACAAGATTATAAAAAAAAATACAAGGCTAGCTGGTAATAAAAGGTCTAGCTGGTGCATCAATGTTCTTTAGTATCAATATTAACTGACTAAAAGGTTTTATATATATATAACCTATATATACATTAACACATTTCAGTAAATTTATCTTCATTAAATGTGTCACTGCAATTCAACTTCCAATTCCAACTCATTAATTGCAAATTATGCGCCAAACTGTTGATACCAATAATAATATTAAACAATTTATGTTGTCAAATATGGTAACTATAAATGAGCAAGCATATACATGACTTTGGCATTTAGTTAATTGGAAGTCTTATCTGGTTTTGGCTGTTAAGATATACTTCGTAAACTCTGGAACAAATGCATGTAATCCCTCAATACACTCATCATGCTCAGATCAATTTGTAATCACTTACACTATAACAGAAGGTGATCCCCTCCTAAACACACACAGCATTAAACATATTGTCTCGTATTCTTTCATAAAGGCATTGGTCCAAGTTTTCCAGCTATCTGAACAACTACGATGATTGTACCAGCAGCGAATGATCCTCATCCAAACAGATCCTGTTGCACATGGTGCTCGCTGCTCCCTTGGTGCTTGTGGAACACCATGACGAGAAACAGCTGAGCGAGGAATAAAACGTATTTTTAACCGCATCAAATTCCTGCAGCATTCAGAGGCACCACTGTCTTCGCAGCCCAATTCTGTCAACCTGATTTTGATAAGTTGTTGCTTGTGCAGTGTCTTAGTCGTCTTTCTTCCTCCTCTTCTCTCTTTCCTCTCTGTTTCTGTGTTCTCTCTCTCTCATTTTTTTTTGCCCCTCACCTAGTCCAAAATTAGAGCTCCCTCCTCCAACCCCTAAACAATATAATTAATCACAGTGGGAACACAAGACATGTAATTATGTAGGTTACCTCTGAACACTACAAGCTCCTCCTACTTTATTTCCCAAGTCCCATGTAATCTTCATAATCACTCAAATGAAAAGTGAGAGTTTAAGTACAAACCCATATTGGATTATAACATCGGGGTCAAATATGATGCTGATCGTTCTATTAACAGACTTTATTTATTTTTCTCAACAAATACATAATGTGTTTAAGTTGTAAGAACAATGTTGTTACTGTTAACTAAAGCTAAAACTATTAAGAAACAAAGACGAATCATCAAATGATGATTTATAATATTCATTCAAGCTCTTTTATATTTTGAAGTATTAAACTAGTACTGAAGTACTGACTGAATTCATAAATAGATACTAGTGCTGTCAAACGATTAATCACGATTAATCACATCCAAATTCAAAGTTTTTGTTTACATAATATGTGTGTGTACTGTGTATATTTATTATGCAGATATAAATACACACACATTCATATATTTAAGAAAAAATATGTTATGTTTATATAGTAAACATTTATATATGATTTAATTTATATAAATATAAATGCATGTGAATATTTTCAAATATGCTGTATGTGTGTGTATTTATACATACACAATAAATATACACAGTACACACACATATATTAAGTAAACAATAACGTGTTGCATGTAATCGCAATTAAACATTTGACAGCACTACCTAATAAATAAATGACCAAATAACAGCAAAATTACTCAAATTTACACTAAAATAAAACAAATATGAATCATGTATTTTAAAATAAATAAACTGATATTTCTTTGATAAACTAATATAAGTATATACACAATACTAAAAGAAAATACTTGTATAATAACAAATGTAAATTACATTACTGTATCACTGTATAATATTATTTAAAGCAACATTTGTAATGTGCATTTAAGCTATTTAAGATCAAATACTATAATTACTAAAACAGAAATTAATTTAAGTTATATAAAATAAATGATAACAATCTATACTAAATTATAAAGGACATAACATATACAAATGTATTCAATAATAAAAATAACAGTATATAAACAACACTAAAATATATCATATTTATATAATAATAATGTAATACATTTTAGTTTTTATACAATAAATACTTTTTAAAACTTAAAATTTGATATAAATATTTACAATGTTCAATACTGAAATTAATAAATGAATGAATTGCATCGATTTTGCCATCAGCTTCTTGATCGCTGAAGTTTTTTTGACTATTTTTCAAGTAGGGAAAGGACATATGTGCTGCTTTACACAAAGAAAACTAAATCTAGACTCAACCGTCTGTCCATTTGCTCACATCATTAAGATAAGAAAGACAAACTCTGTCGCTCTGACTCTACCTCTGCTAAGTTTCTCTCTTTCACTGGGAAATCTGAGATGACTAAAGAGAATTGTAATGAGTGAACTGGCAGCAGAATAAAGTCAGCATCATATTTCAAAGTCAAGTACAAACCTGTGGGGGAAATCATCTCCATACACATTTATTGTAATAAACCAGTGTGAAGATCAGTGATGAAATGTACAGTTGTAAATCACATGCTTTATGAAACTTGTGGTGTGCAGAATTTATAAAAAGTGTCTTGATAATTTTGTATTGTGATGAATTGTTTTTAATGTTTAATTTGGATGAGCGTATGATGTTCTTCAGCAGTTTACAGAAGAACAGCACAGCTTCTCATCAACTCATTGCACGTTTAACACCTAGTACATGAAGTTGTTCAATTATTAAACTGGCAGATTCCATTATAATTTTAAGACAGGTGTTATGTGAGCAGGTGAACTTCTGATGCATCAGGACCTATTACCGTTTAGATAATGGTGGTCTGTAATTTAGCCTTAGATTTCACACATGGGAACATAATCCCATCCAAACGTCAAAAAAAAAAAGATTGTTTGCTTTCCAAGTTATCATGCGGTTTCTTCCTGAGCAAGATCCTTAAGGTCTCTTCAAAGTCTCCTTCTATATAAAAAAGAGTCACTAGCATTTCCATATGGAATATCAATTTCATGACTTTAAGAGCCATTAATGGTTAATACATACTGCATATTATAAGAATTACATATTTGCAATTTATTCACAAACATTCAAGTTGACTTGAAAATGGAATGTTGAACATTAGTGCAATGTTGGCAACTAACAGTAACGAATACATTTCATTTTCCATCTAATATTTATATTTCGATATTATTCATTTTGTTTCAGTATTATTTTAAAGACCAAACAGTCATAATAGTTTTAGTTTTAGCTAACAGTAACAACGCTGATACTTTATTAACACTTAAAGACAGAATTTATCAGATATGTTTCAAATTTCTTGAGAAAAAAATGAATACATCATTATAATAATAAAATAGTTGCAATTTATACACAAAACATCAGCAATAACACATTAACTGCATCAAAATTGATGGTAATACTTTTTTTTTGTAGCAGCAACATTTTTGAGCAGCAAATCAGCAAATTAGAATGATTTCTGAAGGATCATGCAACACTAAAGACTGGAGTAATATTGATGAACATTTTTGATCATAGGAATAAACTACATTTTAAAATATATTACAATATAGAGTTATTTTAAATTGTAATAATATTTCACAATATTGCTGTTTTTACTGCATTTCTGATCAAATAAATGCAGCCATGGTGAGAATAAAATACTTCTTTCAAATATGATTTTTTTTAAATAATATCCAATAAACTTTTAAACAGTAGTGAAGCCCATGGATGTGTTTTTGGTCAAAATACTGATATAGACAGCCAATCAACAAACAAAGTGTTCAGGAGGTATAACTGAGACATTTCCCATCCAGATCAAGCCAATCCATCCAAGGCCAAGTCTTGACCCTCATGTGAACTGATCTCCAAGCTGCATGGGACCCCCGTTTACAGCTGTATTTATGATGTCAATACTGCATTTAGACAGGGTTATTAATTCCAGTTTCATTCCAGTAAAGAGGCCCAAACCGCGGCTGATTGGGAAGCAAAGGTCATTTCTTTAGGTCTCACATCTTTTCTAACACATGCTCTCAAGTATGAGCATAAAAGGCTTCTCTGAATTTCAGAAATGTCAATGGATGTGCACACAGCTCTTGGGTTGCCATGACAACAAGCTGCCTGATCTAAAAACAGAAGAAAAAAATAAATGCATGCAGGGATATTGTTGTTCAGAGCTGTTTAACACTTCAAGTTAGGTCAGCGTCCTCACATTCACATTCACTGAATCGGGATGACTCGTTATTGAACGTAACGAGAACAGTACCTTTCATCGATGAGTTTAGCTCTTCTTAGTGTGAATGAATGAATGAATGAATCAGAGATAATATATACTTGAATGTTGTATTTAGGGTCAATCGCACAACCCGGTTGAACTTCTTCAGTTTTAATCATGCTTCTCGAAAGCAGAACTTTTCTCAAAGCCTCCTGATATTTACAACAAGACAATTAATAAATGAATAACATAAAGACACTTACGCCTTTACAATGCATTTTATCTTCAAACCGTCCTGACTCAAGGTCCTTTTACTCACCTGTTCTCTTCCATCATTGTATCTGTGTATTTTAGGTCTTCTATGTCATGAATACGTTACATTTATGGAATGTAGACATTTGGCATACACTGTTTCCCCCCCTCAAAGGGACTTGCATTACATTCCAGGCATGCTTCTAATCAGTTCATGCATTCCCTGGAAATCAAACCCATGACCTTGTCGTTGCAAGCACCATGCTCTACTGATTGTGACGTTCTTAATGTAACAGAAGGCAGACAGATCTTTGCCATTCCGTTCACCTGCCTCACCTGGCATTGTGATTGGCTGTGGGATTTAGGGGCGCTATGCAGCCGCACATGCTCAAAGGGTTAATGTTAGGCTGGTTAGAATGGGCAAGCTAGTCCCATTATGAGCAAAAAAGCATGTTTTTAATTGACAGACCTGGAAAGATATACAGTATATATATATATTTTTGCATGCACCAACTCACTGTGCATTGTTACATAAACTGCTCTTTATATGTACTTTTAAGCAAACAACCCTAGACTTCATCTATGATGTTTTAAACCTCCCAACTATACCAATTATATTTCCCCCTTATGCTGATAAAGGGTTCAACATCGGTTCATGATGAGATTAATGTGGAATAATGAACCCCATCCAGAGGAATACTCCTGACTGACTCACAATTACAACGATTAGAGACATCTGACAAAATCCCTCTTGACCAGGGAAGAAGTTTGCATTGTGTGCAGTCAGCAACTAGATTGAGATTTGCCAATCAGATCACGGTGCACGCTTCTCATGGGAAATATTGTGAACATTTGCTAATTTTGATGGAGTTGCATAGAACTCCAACTTGGCAGATCACTCCTGTCATGCAGGTTGGTGTTTATGGGTAATGTTACATTTGAATGCGATCAATTCAAATCCTCGGCTTGGGTTGAAGAAGGATGGGTTTTATCCTGTACTGTTAATGTAAAATGTTATAGGCTCTGTAATTAAACCAGTCATTGTTGAGTTTTGTAATGTTTATCTCAATAACTTGCTCAAATCAACTCCAGCACAGTATAGTATATTATTATTAGTCAGCATTTTTGGGGCACATTTCCAATTGAAAATGTATAGCTTTTTATGTCATATTACAGAATTCAATTAGCATTATCATTAATAGTCACTTTACATTTAAATAAACAATTTTAAAAGCAAATACTGCTAATCAATTATCTTGGTGGAGAAAAACACCCTGCACTAAAACCAATATTTTAAATAATTCTTACACCATCTATTTCTGGTTGCAAAGTGATTGTATGGTCTTGCCATATTAATATAACATATGAGGTTACAGGTGAGCTTTGAATGCTGCTCAACCAGTCATGACTTCTATATTATAATAAAATGTAAACTTTGAAAAATGTCATGTACACAGCCCTAATACAGTACATTCTCAGTAATTATATTGTAATTGTGATAATAGTAAAGGAATGAATGAGAGTATGAATGAACAAACACACAAATAAATACTAATTTAAACAATATTCGTGGATTATTTCATTTTCCGCTTCAATAAACTGTGCTTGGGAGCAAAGATGGCATTCGGAAAATAGCAACAGGTCTGCCAAGCATATGGCGTCCCCCAAGGATCCCCGCATGCCTAAATATCCTTCACAACCCCGTCCAGCGCTAATCATATGCCTGCTTGCATTTTCAGATGTTTCCAGCACGGTGCCTTGAAGAATGGGTCATGAAAGAACAGGATTTTGAATGTCTCATAGTTTAATATCAAATCCACACCACCAGTCCAACGTTTGGACATACGATGAGACAAAAAAAAAACGTATCAGAAAAGTTGAGTAGGTTTTATTTAATGTTGACATTTATGCTGTAATTTCTACAAGCTAGACTTGAGTACTAGAATTCACTTTTTTATTATTGCCTGAACATTTTATTTCAAGTAGAAATTACATTTATTTTTCTGTAGTATTTAGTTCACCACAGATTTTTTTTTTATCGGTGCATCTACTCAATTTTTTTTATTATTATTACAATAATTAGAATATTAGTAAAGTCATCAAAATTATGAAATAGAAAACACATTGGGAATGACCAGAACAATATAAATATGTATCTACAAAGGTAATTCCAATCATATGCCTTTAAATCTAAATGTGTGAAGGATTTAGAAAATGATTAGAAAGCAATCTTTAGACTGAGAATAGTTGTCTTGTGAATATGTCATAGGAATTCTACATATTCCCATGCATATTTCTTTCTTTAAAATAAGATTCTGAAATCCGCTCATAGAGCACAGAGGGCTAATATGCAAATATCACCTGACACCAATTGAAAGTGTCCTCCACTTAATTGCTCAAGCGGTTTCCATGGTGATGAGGTACCAGGTTCCTCCAGGTGGAAGGAAGGAAGGACACATGCCTGACAGTCTGGTGGTCACAACAGCTGCTGTTCCTCTGAGAAAATACAAGCTAGTTTCTAATCGCTGCAGGTTTGAAAGAAGAGGTCGAAGGATTGGAGGAATTATAGAAAAAAGTGCACATGCAATGACAGCTCTGAAACCTGAAGAGTTTTTTTTTATGTTCCTGGCTGTTTGCTCAAAAAAATCCTATGGATTTTGCCTCGCAAAACAATCGTCAGTTCTCATTCGTTTCTAAATCTAAAACAGTGAATTAGGAAAAATCATGTGACTCTAATGATGCTGAAAATTCAGCTTTAATCACAGGAATAACTTACATTCAGATAGAGAACTGTTATTTTAAATAGTGATCATATTTTACAATATTGCTGTTTTTACTGTTCATTTGTGCACACATCTGTTCCTACTTTCAAAACAATGATGCCATTTCGACGTGTTTTTGATGGATCTGAAAGAGCGGATCGAGAGCAGGAGGTAGAGAAAGAAATCGTGCGCAAAATAAAGAGCAAGACAAGTGGAAAAATTGCAGTATATGTCTTTTTTTCTCCTCTGATTAGATTTGCTTCTTATCTGTTTGGGGGCGATAACAGTTTTACCCAGGGCTTGCCAACTGCATCCCAATCCCGTTCCTTAACCGGATGAGGAGCCGTGCCAAAGAGTCTTTGGTGGGCTGTCACTGAAGATGCCGTCTCGCTGGGCCTTCCAGTCGCCCCTGACGGGCATAATGCCGCTACACGGCGCTTGGGAAATAACGCTTTGGAGGACACGGCTGTTGTCTCTGGGATGAAGGATGCACGCTTCAGTCTGCCAGTACTGAGTGGACAGCAAACAATAAGAGGTTTTAAGGACTCTTAGAGGATCGAGACACTCGAGGTTAAGAGCTAATCAGGCAGGTTTAAGCGAATCAAACCCTCCATCATATTAGGATTAGAGGATTGTCAATTTTAAGATTGCTTTTCTGATCACGCAGCAATGCTCTAGTACTAATTATGTCTTTTTGTCTTAGTCCCGGAGGAAAGAAAATTGTAAATAGGATCTTGTGCATCTCTCTGTTTTCTCAATGAGATTAAATGAAGAGCAAATATTGCTTAAGTCTCCAGCTCTTCAGATCCGCCTCCTGAGAATAAGACGCTTATAATACCGCACGCGACTCTTATAGAGTTCAAATCACAACTGAAAGCAGATACCTCAACGTAAACCCAAAGATTTCTGAGCAAATTCCTCCAAAATTAAAGGTGAAATCCGCATTACATTCATGATGTAGACCACACATAAATAAAATAATAAACTAAATACATGTTTACTGTTTGTTTTTCATTTTAAGCTCAATGTTTCAATAATATCAACATTGTCATCAAATTCATCCAAAATGAATGATAAAATCCACATTAAATTTCATTGTATTCATATAGCATGTATTTTCCCCACACTTTATTGTTATTATTATTTGAAAATAACAGCAATGTGTACAGTAGTGGACACAATTATGAGAACACTAGTATTTAATACAATTATTAGAACACTAGTTCCCTATCAGTCAGTCACGTTCGACGTAACGTCAGAGTGACTGACTAATGGGATCTCGCCGGAGAGCCCAATCACCTTCGAGTGTTAACAAAACAAGCCAATGACAGTTGGCGTGCGTGTTCGCCATCGCGCACTCCGCCCAGCGGTGCGGGTATAAAAGGAGAGCGCGTGCAAACGCACATCAGCTTTTCGCTTCGGAGCCGAGCCTTGCAAATCTCTGAGTGTCTGCAAAGCAAGACTACAGCGTTGGTGTTACGGCGCGTCAGCGGAGGTTGCTGTCCAGTGCTGGATTCGCGAGAAGCAGCGATCACGTTGCTACCTCCCCTCGGCGCTTCAGCGCTGCTGAAAGAGAGTTTTTCAACTAAAAGAGCAAATCTAAAAGAGCTCCACGAGCGACGGGCGTCTTTTTAAAGATGGCTTCCCGCTCGTGCGTTTCTGGATGTGGTTGGTTCCTGACTTCATCTGATGGTCACGATCGCTGCCACTCGTGCTTGGGCTTTAGGCACGCTGAGGCAGCGCCAGGATGAGTCATGTTCTCTCTGTGGGAACATGACCATAGCGATGTTGCGCCCAGATACCTCCTCGCTAGACGGGGGTATCCCCTTGCTCTGCCCGTTCTAGTTCCTCCGGACGGAGGACTACTCGGCTCAGGGCCAGGGTGATTTGAGGATCACAGTGAGAGCTTCCCGCCGAGTGCGTCTCCGCTGGCCTCTCACTCCTCGAGCACATCGCACCGCCTGGGGTTCCCGGATGAGTATGCGGGTCCTCGGACAGGGCGGGCCCAGCATCTCATTCAGTGCCCCAGCAGATGACAGGCTTTCGATCACTGCATCGGGGATGAGCTAGGTTCTGGAGAGACGATTCGGCTGCGCTGCCTCCGTCAGGAAGAGTAGCGTTGCGAGTCAGATCCAGAACTGACCGCTATGCTTTCCCGGGCCGCTGAGAGCATCGGGCTGCACTATAGGCGTCCGCCTTCTCCCGAGCGCCGAGGCTGGATGATTGGTTCCTGAGGGCGCAGGCGAGCGTCGGCAACCGCCCCGGTTCCGTTCTTCCCGGAAGTGCATGAGGAGGTGACTAGGTCTTGAAGGCACCTTTTTCTGCCCGGCAGGCCTAGTGCCTCCTCCGTCCTCACCACCCTCGACGGCGGAGCGGCCCAGGGTATGTGGAGGTCCCCAGTCGAGCGCCCATTGCCATGCAGCTTTGCCCGCAGGGCGCTGCCGCCTGGAGGGGTAATCCACGCCTTCCATCCAGGGCCTGTAAGTTCTCGCCCGCCTAACGGCCAAGGCTTACGGTGCTGCTGGACAGGCCGCCCGCCCTGCACGCCATGGCCCTCCTGCAGGTCCACCAGGCCAAGGCGTTGAAACAGCTGCACGAGGGTGATGCTGACCCAGGTGTGTTGCAGGAACTGCGACAGCGACGGACCTCGCGCTAAGGGCGGCGAAAGTCAGCGCGGGCCCTGGGTCAGACGATGTCCACATTAGTGGTCCAGGAGCGCCACCTGTGGCTGACCTTGGCGGATATGAGGGAGTCCGAAGCACCGCTTCCTGGACTCCCGATCTCCCAGGCCGCCTATTCGGCGAAGCGGTGGAGGACTTTGCCCAACAGTTCTCCGCCGACAGAAGCAGACGGAGGCGTTCGTCACATCCTGCCCGGCGGTCCGCTGCTGTCTCCACCCCACCGCCGGCTGCAGCCCTCCGCCTGCTCGTCGCCGAAGGCGCCTCCTGCGCCTCCACCTCCGCCTCCAGCTCGGCCACAACAGCAGCCTTCACAATGGCCGCAGCATGGAGCTGGCCGCAGGAGCGGCGCGGCCCGCCTCCGCCCCTGCCAAGCCTGTGAAGTGCCAGGCAGGCGGGCGTCCCTGGGACGGGCGACCCGAGCCTCGGGATCCTGCTCTTCAGGAGATGGCGATAGCACCACTCCTTCCCCCGGAGGAGGGCCGGGTGGAGAATTTTTGTTCTGTTCCGCCACTGGCCCCAAAACTTCATAAGAGCAGTTTCCTTTTTCTCCGGGTCCCAAGAGGGCGAGGATGGCAGTGCGCGAGACCCCGTCTCCACATTCCCATCCCCCTCTCTCTTCGCCAGTGGGCAGCAGGGTCCGGTCCGAGGACGCGAGGCCTTCTCCCGCGCCCCCTGCCCAGCCGTGGAGCCAGGTGAGTGTTGCACCACACACTCAGACCCCACTTCGAGACGCTCTGCCTTTCGAGTCGGGCCCCTGGGCTCCACTGCGCTGCCCCACCGCGGGTACGTCTATGTCTCCCCTGGTCCCGCTTGTACGGCCCCTGGGGGCCTGGCTAGAGCTCCCCAGGCCGTCTCGCTGGCTCCTGAGGACCATCAGACTCGGCTACGCGATTCAGTTCGCCCGGCCCTCCCAAGTTCAGGGGCAATCGGTTCACCTCAGTGTTGAGCCAGGATGCCCCTGTCTTGCGTAGAAGTCGCGGTCCTACTGGCGAAGGACGCGATACAGCCGGCCCCTCCAGCCGAGATGGAGTCAGGGCTCTACAAAGGCCCCTACTTCATCGCTCCCAAGAAACACGGTGGGTTACATCCAATCTGGGACCTGCGTGTTCTGAACCGGGCCCTTGTCAAGCTCCCGTTCAAGATGTTGGCGCAGAGCGCCTCTTTCAATGCGTCCGTCCCTTCGATTGGGTTGCAGCGATCGACCTGAAAGACGCCTACTTCCATGTCTCGATCCTCCTCGATTCCGCTTTGCGCGAAGGGCGAGCATACCAGTAGGCCCTCCCTTCGGGCACCTCAGCCGGTTGGGGCTTCAGGTCAACCGGAAAAGAGCAAACTCTCCCTATGCAGAGGATCTCTTTTCGGCAGGGAGTTGGACTCGGTCAACCTCACAGCACGCCTCTCAGGAGCGTGCTCAGTCAATGCTGAGATGCCTGGAGTCTCTCCAGCGCAAGAGGGCGGTTCCACTGAAACATTTTCAGAGGCTCCTGGGGCATATGGCATCCTCAGCCGCTATCGCCGCCGGATTGCTTCATATGAGACCGCTTCAGCGTTGGCTTCACGACGAGTCCCGAGATGGGCATGGCACCACGGCACATACCGGGTCTCACTCACCCCGCCCTGCCGTCGCACCTTCAGCCCATGGTCGGACCTTGCCTTTCTTCGGGCAGAAGTTCCCCTAGAGCAAGTATCCAGGCACGTTGTTGTTTCAACAGACGCCTCTGCCACGGGCTGGGGGGCCATTTGCAACGGGCACGCAGCCGCGGGGCTCTGGACAGGGCCCCAGCTGCAGTGGCATATCAATTGCCTCGAGTTGCTGGCAGTATAGCTTGCTCTGCGCCGCTTCAGAATGCTGCTACACGAGAAGCATATACTGGTCCGTTCGGACAACACTGCGACCGTTGCGTACATCAACCACCAGGCGGTCTCACGCCCCGTCGCGCATGTCGCAACTCGCCCGCCATCTCCTCCTTTGGAGTCAGAAGCATCTGAGGTCGCCGGCGCCGCTTCATGTCCCAGGCGAGCTCAATCGTGCAGCCGACGAGCTCTCGCCAGCACGCCCTTCCGGGAGAATGGCGACTCCACCCCGAGGTACCCAGCTGATTGGAGACGCCTGGGACGCTCAGGTAGACCTGTTTGCCTCCCGGACACGCCTCACTGCCAGTTGTTTTCTCCCTGTCCGAGGGGACCCTCGGTACAGATGCGCTGGCATGCAGCTGGCCTCGGGGCTTACGCAAATATGCTTTCCCCAGTGAGCCTTCTCGCACAGACCCTGTGCAAGGTCAGGAGGACGAGGAGCAAGTCCTCTTGGTGGCGCTTACTGGCCCAACCGGACGTGGTTTCCAGAACTGATGCTCCTCACAGCCCCTCCTTGGCAAATTCCTCTGAGGAGGGATCTACTTTCTCAGAGAGGGCACCCTCTGGCACCCGCCCAGACTTGTGGAATCTCCACGTATGGTCCTTGGACGGGACGCCGGAGGTTCTAAGTGGGCTACCTCCAGCGGTAGTAAACACTATCACTTCTGCCAGGGCTCTGTCTACGAGACAAGCTTACAGGCTGAAGTGGAACCTGTTCGCCGATTGGTGTTCTCCCCGGGAGGACCCCGTAGATGCCCGATCGCAGTCGTGCTTTTTTCCTGCAGGATGGGTTGGAGCGAAGGCTGTCTCCCTCCACCCTCAAAGTGTATGTCGCCGCTATTGCCGCACACCACGATGCAGTAGACGGTAAGTCTCTGGGGAAACACGACCTGGTCATCAGGTTCCTCAGAGGGGCAAGGAGGCTAAATCCTCCGCCTCACCTGGTACCCTCTTGGGATCTCCCTCGGTCCTGTCGGCCTTGAGGGGGCCCCTTGAGCCTCTGCAGTCAGTAGAGCTTAAGTTTCTGTCTCTAAAGACAGTGCTCCTCTCGGCATTGGCCACAGTCAAGAGGGTAGGGGACCTGCAAGCATTTTCGGTCGACGATTCGTGCCTAGAATTCGGGCCGGCTGACTCTCACGTTGTCCTGAGACCCCGGCCTGGATATGTGCCCAAAGTTCCCACCATGCCCTTCAGGGACCAGGTGGTGAACTTGCAAGCGCTGCCCGGGAGGAGGCAGACCCAGCCATTGCTCTGCTCTGTCCCGTTCGTGCCTTGCGCATCTATGTGGACCGCACGCAGAGCTTCAGGACCTCAGACCAGCTCTTTGTCTGCTTCGGAGGACAGCAGAAGGGAAGAGCTGTCTCCAAACAAAGACTCGCCCACTGGATAGTGGAGGCTATAGTCTTGGCCTATCAGGCCCGGGCGCCACTGCGTGCCCCCTTGGTGTGAGAGCACACTCTACGAGAGGCGTTGCCTCCTCTTGGGCTTTGCACGAGGCGCCTCAATAGCAGACATTTGTAAAGCTGCCGGCTGGGCGACACCTAATACGCTTATGCGAGGTTTTACAATCTCTGTATAGAGCCAGTGTCCTCCCGTGTACTTGTCTCAGATGGCCAGTAACAGTGGAACCCGCTCGGTGTCAATCACGCTTGCTGCGCCATTCCCCCACGGACCGGATACGGCGCCCTGTTGCTTCTCAGTTCAGTTCCCCACGGCGAACCCTGTTGAAGTTCCTCCCGCACCCTCGGCAGTCAGGTGTGGCGGAGCACCAGACGCCAGGTCCAGTACTCAGACGTTGCCCAAGGTCAACCCTTGTGCTGGGCTAGGTGCCCATGTGTAGTGATTCCCCTTGATGATCCCACATGTGTATTCTTCCACGCACGGCCCCCCTTGGTGAGCCCGTGTCTTCCTGGCAGAACCCTCTCTGCTGTGTAGCTATCTCACCCCAGGCGGGCTGGGTCTACCTCAGAGACTCCTCAGATGTGGTACTGCCCTTGGCCAGTCCATACGTGTGATCTCCACATGATACCTCCTTATGCGGGATGTGGCTCCGTGAGCGTTTCCTACTTGGGGCACGCTTCCCAGTGTTATTCTACCCACTGAGCGGAACAGCAGTGCGGTTATCTCTGCCTAAACCCTGTCCTATCTTCCATCCCAGCTGGTGTGGGGACTTGTCGGCTTCTGCAGAGCACTGGAGGGTCAGCAATAGTGGCGTTCAAGGGATCCCATTAGTCAGTCACTCTGACGCTACGTCCGAACGTGACTGACTGATAGGAACGCCTCGGTTACTGCGTAACCCCGTTCCCTGAAGGAGGGAACGGAGACGTAACGTCCCCGCCGCCATAGTTGCTGTACCACCGCTGTACGGCCGGGCACACAGTCTCGGCTCCTCAGCGAAAAACTGATGTGCGTTGCACGCGCTCTCCTTTATACCCGCATCGCTGGGCGGAGTGCGTGGCGAAACACGCACGCCAACTGTCATTGGCTTGTTTTGTTAACACTGAAGGTGATTGGGCCTCCGGCGAGATCCCATTAGTCAGTCACTCTGACGTTACGTCTCCGTTCCCTCCTTCAGGGAACGGGGGTTACGCAAGTAACCGAGACGTTTCTTCAAAGTACACATTTTAAAAGTACACAGTATTTTAAGTATAGAGTTAAAAGTTTTTAGCACTTGTGTAAAAATGCAGTAAAATGAGGATGCTGTCAAAAATAATGTCATAAATATATTTTATTTATCAATTAACTTTACTAACTAAATGAAATGAACATTGGGTGTGAGCATCCTTTGTGTTTAAAGCAGCTTTTGCCAGAGTTTTTCAGGAGCTTTGCAGAGAGGTTTCTCGAAGCGTCTCGAAGCGTCTCCACAGTTCTTCTGGATTTATTCTGTCTCAGTTTGTTCTGTTTCTTCATAACACTCCAGACAGACTGATGATGATCAGATCACATCTCTGTGTGGAGCAATGGCAAATCTCACAGGATTATTACAGTTAATGACAAAATGAATATTAGTAAACTTAAATTGATAATTTCTACTGACTCACTACAGCAAAAGACAGAAATAACTGACTTAAAACCATTTTAGCAGGTAGAAATACTAGCTTTCTAATAATTTTGGACACCATTGTATTCATCTGCAATCAGATCTCAATGTGAACTGAGCTGTCATCAAATTATTCCCAAATCATTGGTGAAATCCATATTAATTTGCATTGTATTAATATTGGTATGATAAAAATAATATGTGTATATTTTTTCCATTTGAACATTAATCAGATTTGTTTATATATTTAATTAAATGACACAGCATTTTATTAATCTCGTATTTCAACAAGTGTCCCATTTTATTCAATTTTATATCAAAAGGGAATTTAAGGGAAAACATCTGAACCAAAGTTTGAAAATCCCATTAAATGTCCCCAACTATGATAGAGCGACCAGAGAGAAGTAACAACTTCCTTTGGGATCAGAGTTTAACAAACCAGGCACAATCATTTGTATTATTGTGAAACAAATTGTAAGTCCTTATAATCACACTGAACGCCACAACACACATTAATACAGCATATACATACATTATTGTTAACGTTATTAAAATAAACAGACCGTGTTCTCTCAAGTGATGCATGTCTGACGATTGAAATCCAATGGTTCATGTTAATACAGATCTGCTCTCTGAAAATGAAGGGAAATGAAAGATCCCTTTGTTTTTCATCATACTCATCAAAGATGAATCACTATTTCATTGATCAAACAAACTAACACACTCCTACCAATTCTGAATCTGAATAATGCAAAACTCAAAAGGAAATGGCTCTCGGATAATGTGTCGACACAGGAAATCTAATGCAAAACGTGTGCTTACGGAGTCATTCTGTCTGAGTTCATTTGGTGTCAAATTCAAGAGCGTATATTTGAAATTTAAAGAAACAAGATTTAGTCAGTGTCTGCTGTATATGATTGTTATATAACTACATTTGGCCTCTTGAGAAACACAGTGGGTCATTAAACAAAGGCTGAACAAACTACTGAGGATGAACTAAAGAATGCAGCATCTAGTGTAAAAACAAACAAACTCAATATTATTATTACAAGTTCAAATAAATATGTGCTGTTTCAGTATGTTAAAATGTATTTATTTCCTGTGATCAAAGCTGTATTTTCAACATAATTTTTCCAGTCTCCAGTGTCACATGATAATTCAGAAATCATTATAACATGCTGATTTTTGCTCAATAAATATTTCTGATTATTATTAATGTTGAAAATAGTTGTTCTGCTTCACATTTGTTTGAGGAAACTGATATTTTGGGGATTATTTAATGAATGGGAAGTTAATTTTGAAATATAAATATTTGTCTACATTATAAATGTGTTTTACTATTATTTAGTGTTATATACTTACTATAAAATATTGTTATTTTTGTTGATTTTATTTTTTTCTTCTGTGGATTATTTTTATTTTATTTTAATAACCAAATGCAATACTGGACAGATCTTTCTCTTTAGGAGCTTGAAACAAGGTCTGATGTTGGTTAAAAAACGAGTTAAAACAAAAGACGTCCCAGTCACACAAACACATCTGGTGCAGTTTAAACAGAAAAGCAGATTCTCCGATGAATGAATCATTTTTATGCTGCAGCTGCACAATATATTTATACCTCTAACGCTACGCTACAGTATAGTCATGCACCTACGATCAGATACAAAAACAAGATGGGCTGTGTATTAGATTATCACTGTGATGGATGATACCATATGCTGTTTTATGTGGAGGAAACACTTACACTGCACTAGATCAATAATGTGCACTTGCAAGTGCACTTGATCGATAATGTTTCCTTCAATCAGTCCTGGAAAAGGCAACTCAGGTACATAAATCCTTCAAATACATACTTAATATATTTGCATAATAGTGTTTGTATAATTAATTATTGCATTTGATTACTTACAAAGGTGTTTTTGCAGGTCAAAAAGCTGCAAGTCACACTCAAGACTGGCACACTGTCACTAAAGTTTTGTGTTAACCATCCAGGTAATGTCCTTAAAACAACACTCATGCTCTCGGGGTCAGTGTTATCTTCAAGACTTCTTAAGGGAGACTTTTGTGACATTTGTGCTAACATTAAATACTTTGTCATGATTGTAACAGACACCACCGTACCCTGGAGTAATCTATTTTTAAATGATAAAAAAACATAATTTTGTTGTATTTTCAAAAATGAAAATATCTTTATTTATTTATTTATTTATTTCTAAATAAATAAATGAAATAAACAAACAAACAAACAAACAAACACACATATATATACATACATACATACATACATACATATATATATATATATATATATATATATATATAATTTATGTTTTATAAATTATACATAAATTATACAATTTATATTAATTTATATGAATTAATAATTTATGTATTATTTTTTTTTTTATCAATTACACTTTTTATGTATATAATTCAAAATGTGTATTTAATACTACTACTTCTACTACTAAAATTAATAATTAATAATAATAATAATAATAACAAATGATTAAAATTATTATTCTTATTATTCGCATTATCGTTTTCAATGTTGAAAACAGTTGTGCTGCTTCATATTTTTTGTGGAAACAATGATACATTTAATTTCAGTATTTTTGATGAATAGAATGTTCAGAAGAGAAGCATTTAATTGAAATATATATTTTTTTGTAATATCAATGTTTTTACTGTCAGGTTTCAACCATTCTTTCTGAATAAAATACATACATTTTATTTTTTATACATATCTTACTGACCCCAATGTTTTGAACAGTACTGTATCAAAGATATACACTAAGTTTATTAAAATATAAATCACTTTCAATATAATATGTGAATACACTGATTGACCAGTACTGCAATCTTTTGTGATGCTGCATATTTTACAATATAATTTACTGGCACATTAATGCCAAATTAAACCTTTCTGACTGATGCGGCACATCAACTTAATTTCCTTCAGATTATGCTGATGATGCTGAATAATGTGGCTTCATTTGAAATGAAACTGACATTTATTCGCACTGAACTTTTAGCTCCTTAGATGAAATTCTTGAAACCCATGTTGAAATTCAGAGCGTTTCAGAGCGGTTTGAATGTGGCCCTCTTGACTTGTGAAGTTGAGTAGCGCTGGTTGGTTTATGCATTAATTCAGCTCGTTCACCGTTCATTGCTCTGACAATAAAGTCAGTCTGAGCAGCTCTGTATTTATTTCTCTTCTCAATCATTTAGCCTTAGAAACATTTCAGAGATGTTTGTCTGTGTCCCGTACCGACACAGTCCCGTTGTGATCAAATGTCCCAAAGCAGCGTGAGAGGTGCATATGACATCTTTTGTCTTGATGTATCAATAATCAACAGTTGTGTCGTTAGTATTGTGGGAGTTCTCTGCTCAATCTCGGGTTTCTGAAGTCTCCCAAAATGATAAGTGAAGAGCGGCTTCTCCATTTCCTCACCTGCTATCTGTTCTGCTGTACAGGCCGACCAAGATAAAAGATGCACACTCTGGAGGGGAACAGAAGCCTTCATTATATAGGATATGATTATAGGGGAGCAGGTTTTCAATAACAGTGCGGCATACTGGGACCAACATCATTCATATAGAAGCCAAATACTCCTCTATTTCTTCCATTTCTAATCATTTTCACTATGTCAAAAATGAACTGCCCCACCATTTATTTATTTATGTATGTATTAACAATATATATGTATTTTTATATGACTGATTGATTGATTGATTGATTGATTGATTGATGCAAATCAGCATATTATAATGATTTCTGAAGATCATGTGACACTGAAG